>MU223451.1:62514-77761 GCA_018584345.1 Thuja plicata | reverse complement strand
TATATATATGTATGTATGTATATATACACATATATGTATATATACATATATGTAAATATATATATACCTAACTATCCAAACTATTCCACTTGAATTTTTTTGAAACCAAAGAAGTCCCTAATAAGGAAAGCCTCCCATTGCACTATCATTGCCAATACCTTTTATAAATGTAGTCTGGACAGAACACTCCTCAGATGTCTCAACTCAGAAGAATCACAAACAATGATATTAGAAGTACATGGGGGAATTTGCAGTTCCCATTCTAGTGGATTGACCTTAACCAATAATCTTTTAAGAATAGGATATTGTTGGCCTACAATGTAAACATATTCCTTCTTATTTGTGCAGAAGTGGAGAAACTGTCAGATTCACGTGAACCTCATCCATGCACCTTCTCAGGAGCTACAACCACTCACATCACCGTGGTCATTTTTTCAATGGGGGTTTGACTTAGTTGGAAAGATTCATACCTTATCCTCTTATGGTCATAAGTACATAATCATAGCCACTAAGTATTTTAAAAAGTGTGTTAAAGAAATTCCAATGACCTACATGACTGGCAAACAGATTTCCAAGTTTCTTCTAAACTATGTCATAAGCCAGTACGATGTTCCACAGATTATCATTATAGATCATAGACCCCCCTTCAAAAATAAACAAGTAGATGAGCTTTTCAAAAAATTCAACATCCACCATAGCTATTATTCACTTTACTTTCCCCAAGGTAACGACCAGGTTGAGGCTACAAACAAAACAATTATAAAAATACTGAAAAAGACAGTCAATGAAGTTGGTTGGGACTGGCACCTACAACTCAACCCTGCCTTATGGGCATACCACACTAGTTTCCATACTCCCACAAGAGCCACTCCATACTTACTAGAATACGGTACTAAATCTATCTTTTCAATAGAGGTTGACCTCCTGTCATTGTGTGTATCCCTATAGCACATCATTTTATATGAGGAATATCGAGTATAACAACTACAGGAGCTAGAGTTTCTCGATGAGAAGAGACAAAAGGCATTGATAAATTTTCAAGCATATCAACAACCTATCTGGATAAGCTACAAAAAAAGGTCATACCCAAAGATTTTGAAGTTGATGACTTGATACTAATGGAAAATCAAAAAAATCATATGGAAAGAGTTTTAAACTAGGGATGTTTAAACCAAACTGGTTGGATCCTTATATCATCATAACAATCTATGGGTCTGGAGCATATCCGATATCCACATCAAAGGGTCGGCCTCCATCAAACCCCATCAACAACTTGCATTTGTTCAAGTACTATTCCTAACTATCAAAGTAGACCCATTTCAAAAATGTTACCTTAACAAAAACCTCACAAACAGGCATCTTCGGTGACACAAAAATATAAATATAAGATAAATAAATTTGTCCTATGGTGAAAACCACTTTGGTGGCACCTAGGGAAAGCACTATGGTGAAAATCGGGCAATCTAGCACCATGTAGAGAGATCATTGGTCTACCATCTATCATAAAGCCAACTTGGTATCACTTGTCATTTCACCTCATAATCCATAATAAAATCTATCATGGCTTGTAATTTGTCAATATCCCTATCCTATTGTCTCATATTCAGCACAAAGTTAGTCCACTTTGGCCATTCCGTAATAAATTTCCCATTATGTTCTTATTGGGGGTACCCCAATGTCATGATCCATCAAGTCGTGAAAAAATACCAAAAATATAGCAAAAATTTCTTTAAAATACCAATTTTTTTGAAAAATGTCCCAAGAAAAAATCTAAAAATTGGGAAAGACCTTGAAATTTTTTCAAAAACCCGTCCTCAGAAAACAACAATTTTTTTTCCAAAAAGTCCAAAAAAAATTGTCACAAACAGACAAAAAAAAACCAAGAAAATTCTACAATAAATCTCCTTTTTATATCAATATAATTCTTTTGCATTTCAAAATGATCATTGAACGACATCATACAACAAGTATGAGCTTCAGCAAAACCAAGTCACAATAGTCAAGCTTATCAACATGTCCTCAGTCAAATGGATCGTACTGTCTTATCTATCAATCAAGTCACATAGCAAAGTCTTTTGTAAAAAATCATGTTGTCTTAGACAAGGGGAGGAACACTTGAAACTAGATGGATCAGTCTTATATGGGGTTCCTAATTCTTGAAACCAAACAACATCATCAAAATGTCAAAATTCAATGTCCAAACTACTACAAAAATAGAGACACGTAATTATTATGGTTGTTTACTTGTTGAATCAAGTTGGTCGTATTATGTCTTGATTTTTGCAAGTCGTGTTCTTATGCATCTCCAGGATTCCATTAGTAATTAGCGATGTCAAAATTGTTCGTGACTTATATTTTTTGTCTATTTTTTGTGGGATGTTTTTCATGAAGTCTTAAACAAGCATTTTGGGTGTCTGTGGTAAGATCTTTCACATCCACATGTGATATCTAATTGAAAAATATGTTGCACAAGATAATTTGATTTTCATGCGTTGCACATACCTTGACTCGTAACACTCAACCTAGATGGATCGACCCACACTCCTTGTCTGTCCAAAGTGCATGTTAGAATGCAAAAGGGTAGTCATGCCTAGATCATTAATATCTGTGTAATGACGGTATTCAATTTTGCTATAATAAAAGTGGCTCAGTGATGAAAGAAAATGCTCAAATATGTTAAAGTTCAAATCTGGTTAAAATAATTTTAGGTTTCAATCAAGATTCATTCTCATTGTCTCTCTCATCCCCTAACTCTCATTACTAACAATTCTTTCTGTCAATCTTAACAAATCCTTAAGATAAAGTATCATGATACAAAAAAAAATGCAACATCCTACATCCAAAAGCATGTTAATCTTCATACATCATAAATCATACATATAGTACACATCATAATGCATCCATCCATCATATAAAAGCACATTTAACTCATTTATCATAGTCTCTCATCTAATCTACATCACATATAGCCACATCATACAAAGTACATATAAAAATACAAAACATTAAGCGCATAACACATCTTCATTACATCATATCATATAGGAAATGCGTACATAAGTAGGAACATATCATAAATCATGGCATCTCATGAGCATATCAAAATAAAACACATGTGCGTCGCATAAAGCATAAAGTAAAATAGATCACACCCACATCATATAGGGCTGCCAAAAAAATTGCATCATATATATATATATATATAACTTGAAATGTATCATGGTACAATGTTCATTTAGGTTTCAATAAATCTTCATTCTCATTATCTCTCTTTCTCTCTCATACTAACAATTCTTTTTGTCATTCCTAACAAACCCTTAAGATAAAGTATCATGGTACAAAAAAATGCAAGGTCTTGCATCCAAAAGCATGTTAGTCTGCATACATGATAAATCATACATATAGTACACATCATAATTCATCCATCCATCATATAAAAGAAAATTTAACTCATTTATCATAGTCTCTCATCTAATCTACATCACATCTAGCCACATTATACAAAGTGCATATAAAAATACAAAAAATCAAGTGCATAACACATCTTCATAGCATCACATCATATACAAAATGCATACATAAGTAGGAACATATCATAAATCATGGAATCTCATGAGCATATCAAAATAGAACACATGTGCATCACATAAAGCATAAAGTAAAATAGATCACACCCACATCATATAGGGCTGCCAAAAAAATTGTATCATATATATTTAACTCAAAATGTATCATGGTACAATGTCATGAGGAGAGCTCTCAAGCTCACAAAATATATGAAAAAAGTGTCTATGCAAAATCAATTGGTATTGCCTTCACCCTTTGGTCCACAAGCCCTAGGTGCTACTGAAGTCAAATTCTAAGCCTAGTATGTCCCAGAGGAGTTCTTGTCACTGATGTTGATGCTCTACCATGCTACACCACTACACCACTACCCTGAGATATTTGTGTCTGTTGAGACCAATGAGAGGAAGTGTAACTAGGAATCCTCTATGCAACAGACACAACCTACTCATAAGCCTCTCACCAATAATCTATCTCCCTTTGCATATCCCAGGCCTATCTAGTAGCATCTATACCTACTAGGAAGTATTTTTCAATGATCTTCTATGTGGTGGCATCATGTACACCAGAAATGAAATCCCTCACCTCAATCTCTACAGCCTGAGCTCTAGCCTCTATCATCTGATCCCAACTCTCATATACTTGTATCTTCATCCTCATACTATCTCTCTCTACATTCATATCCCTCTCCATCCTCTTTTTCCTCCTCTGTAAATAAGTCACCCTCCTAACATACCAATGGCTCTTTGCATCTGCCATACTAGCCTTACCATATGCTTTCACAACCCTAGACTCTGCTTGAGTCACCCTCCTCATTATTCCATCATACTGACCTTATAAGTCTTAGCAATGTTATCTCTGATTATCTATATCTATATTATCTATGTCAAAACCATCCCTCCTCTCACAATTACATCTTAAATTGTGTCATAAAATCCCCACATCACCACATCCATAAGTTACATATCATCCCCACCTATGGCTACGTTAGCCAAGTCAATATCATAATCTCCTACTACATCCTCCATCTCCTCATCATTGCTAGAGGGGCTAGTACTACTATTTCTCATGGTCTCCTCTGAACTGCTACCTCTCACATCAACATATGCCTCCTCCTCTCCCCTGCCCTCTTTTGTTGCTACTACTAGTGCACCACCGGGTGGAATCAATGCAGAATTTTCAACAGTAACCCCTCCACCATCTCCATCTCCTCAACCTCAGTCTCTCCCTCCTCCTCCTCCATATCTCCATCTCCCTCATCATTCATATCTCCACCCTCTCTGAACACCATCATCTCCAACATCACCTCTCCCACCTTGACCACCTCGTCGTACTCTCCTCCCACATCTCCCATGTCTCCTCCTCAGTTGTCAAGCTTATTGATGCATATCAATAGGAATTGGTACTCCCAAATTGATGTATGGTGTAGGCCTATGTGTCACCCACCAGACATCATACTCATTTGTCATCTTTGCATCTACATATCTAACCTCTACCAGTATCTCAATGATGCCAGTGTGGTGAACTATGTCGCTATGGTCTATATAGGGATAATAGGTCCCCAACCTATAACATCCTTAGCACATCTTGAAAATTGAGAAGATCCAACTGGAACTCCCTTCCTCTCGCTAAATTGTCTCAAAACCCTATCTCCTAACTGTATCTTGATAATCCTCAAGTATTGAGTAGACCGGCCTACCAAGTATCTCTCATGTCTACAAAATGGAAGATGTTCATCCTCGTCATCCCAAACTGGACATCCGATGTATGGTATCCACATAAACTCCCTCAAGTTATCTAAAAAATGCCTCCAATAGATAACATGACCTACCTTCCTATGAACCATTGCCTCATATTAGTATACATAGGGTTGTCCAAGTTTTATCCCTAGTCTATCAAAAATTAGACAGAATATATCAATATGCTCAAACAACCACACCTGTAAAAGTGTGACCCTACATCCCAAACTTTGTGATCCATGGTAAGCTATGTCATGAATATAATGATATAACATAGCTAGAATGCATGCTACCTATGTGTACATTGTCCCCCGCTTCCACATCTCACTAACAATCTCCCCCCAACCAACATGAAACCCATGACCTCTCATGGTTGGCACCAATACACCTATCACTACTGCTCACAACATTGCAGAGTATGGATCATATCCCACCATGTCTCATTTCCATCTAATCTTGTAACCACTCATACCTAAATCATCTACCTGACAATCAAATAGGTCACACAATGCTACGCTACCAGTCCAGAAGGAGTATGCGACCCTCTCCCCATGGATAGGAATTTGTATTATCCTATAAACATCATCCAATGTTATTGTATATTGTCCTGTAGGAAGGTGGAAGGAAGAAGTCTTTGAGTGCCATCACCCGCATAAAGCGGTAACTAGGCCCCTATTTTCCCTAATCTTGGGTATCAAAGTAACATGCAGTTAACCAAGGCTACTTAGGTTCTCTCGCTTGTCGTCCAAAAGTCTATTTCTATATGCTAAAGGGTTGGGATGACTCTCACATGTAAAGATGACATCATCCCTAATCTACATAAGCAATAGAGTCACACATTCAGTCTACATGCAGTCCGTTAAGTCTACATTACATCTAAATTATGTCACTCATCCACATGCATAATAAAAAAATTAATTTCATTCAACATAAATTCAAAAAATAGTCAAAAATTTGCATTCATTACATATGAAATCCATTTATTATTCAATCACTAGTTCAAGTGTGTCATTCCAAATAAGTATATGTGGCTCCATTATAGTGTCAAATGTGATAGGCAAGTGTGTCGCATGTCTCCACTAAGTGCGGTGATCGAGCATCTCAAGTGCATTGTTTGCCTTCCAAGTGCAATTCGGTTATACAAAATGCCCTAATCTAAGTGTGTTGCTTCTACCCTACAAATGTGTTGTTCGCGACTCTTAACTGCATCGATCTACCTCAAAATTATTTGACCTAGTCTAGGTAAGAGCACAAAAAATGAGGAAAAATACAAAAAAAAAGTACAAAACTTATTGGAGGTGGGGCGTCAGCTGGACGCTGATAGGTCATGACTCGATCATCGATGTGAACTTCATCCTCGTAGCCCACCATCGTTATCCAAATGCTCATAAATTGCTCCTTCCATTCCTAGTTCTCCAAAATCTCAATGTGCGTAGTGAATTAAAAATGACCCTCTAAAGCCCTTTTTATACCCCCCAACCCACCTCGATGGACATGCACACCTTTCACTTCTATTGGTCGCGATGTCTTTTACCTTTTTGACTTCATAACTTTCACGTATGACCTCTATTTTCCGATGTGTAAGTTGTGTTGTGATCCTGGTTATGATATCAACCAAATGAGCCCTCCATCCCATTTTTTGCTCATTTCCTTGAGGGGGCACCATAATAACAAGTTACTGACAATGTTTCACAGGGGCATACCGGGGCATATTTTATCAATTATTCTTTCAAATAACGCTTGAAAACACATTATATCAAAGAGGGGGAAAATGTAGAGACTAAAAATTGGTCAGTGGCTTTAGCACAAACGACTCTACCAACATTCTTCATCAATTCTTAAATAATCTTTATTATTTAATTAATTGGCATCTTTCCACTATATTCTAAATTCAAATTCATCATTTCTCTTTAATTTCATCATTTTCCTAATTAAGTGATTTTAATTAATTACTTAGCATCTAATCAATATTTCATCAATTTTTCATCTATAAAGTAATTAAATAATTAACATTATTTTATTATTCCATGGTCATTATATTTAATTAAATAATCATATTATTTAACTAAATGGTTCTTCTTCTTATTATTACATTTATGCAAAAATTAAATCAATTTCCCTCTTATAATTAAATAACTAATATTTAATTAATTAAACTAGTTGTTCATTTCATAAATAAATAAAGTTTAATTATTTATTTATATTACCCACATGTGAAAATAAATAAATCATTTCATTTATTTAATCATATTTATCCTTTCAATTATGAGTTTAATTAACTTCTCAATCAACGCTCCATGACCAATCAATCAAATCGGTTATCTATTTAATCTATATAGTCTTCTATTTGACCTCATCTGTTAAAGTCTTCAATCAAATCAGTCAACTCTTCAATTTATCCTCTTAATATATCCATCTATTATGTTGACAGACAATCAATTGAGCTCAACTCCCACTCACTCTGAGTTAAACTCTTCAATCACATGTAATCAACCCCACCAATCATGGAATCTTGATTGGAACCCCGAAATTCTTATAAATAGAGAGCTAATTATCTTGATTTGTGAACCACAATTGCTTTGAATTTTCATGTTGGCACACCGAGAACTCATTTGTGAGAGCCCACATTGCATAGAGAAGGAGAACAACGAAGGATGACTTTTGGTTTGCATTTTCATGCATTTTTTAATTGATTTCATTGTTATTAAATGATTATGCATGTTGTTTATTTGCTTCCTCTTTCAAGATTGGGAATGCTAACTGCCTAACAAATCTCTTTGTGGTTGATATTTTGATGTTATTACCGGTTTCTATAGATCCTTATTACCCATATTACACATACATACATAGATATGTATATTAATACATGTGTGTGTATTGCCCAAGTTAACATGCAAGTTAGGATCAATGATTACCAATTTATAATGAGAGTAGAGATTAATGAGCATAAATTAATTCAAAGAGCAACAATTATTATTTTTTAAGGCATCAACCATTGTTTTTAGAAGGCAACATTTGAATAAACGTCAACAAAGGATTAGTAATTAGTTTTAAAAAGGCAGTGATTGATGTTTATGGAAAAATAAAATTATTAACAAAGGTAATGTCTTTTCAAAATGTCGTCTCTATTCAAAGAGATACATCTCTTTATTAAAGGAATATATATATATATATATATATATATATATTGAATATAGTTTGTGAAGTTTGTATAAAAGTGTAAAAAATATATCATTCTAATTTATTATAGTATATATATATATATATTGAATATAGTTTGTGAAGTGTGTATAAAAGTGTAAAAAATATATCATTCTAATTTATTATAGTAGAGGAGAAATAAATATGAAGAATAGTGCAAACTTATGAGGGGTTACCTCTCTTGGTGAAGATGTATATTAGAGAAGAATAAAATCAGATGAATGAGAGGTGTGAAAAGTAAAAGGGTTTGATGTAATATCCTTCCAAATAGTGAGTATATTTGTGAAGACCTTGTGAGTAGATTTTTTAAGACTCTTTGAGCATATTTATGAAGACTTTATAAGGTATATTTGAGAAAAATTATAAGGTGTATTTGTGAGCAAGATTATAAGGCATATTAGTAAGCAAAATTATAGTAGATTTATGAAGAAAGATGGAGTAGATTTGTGAAGAAATTCAAAGCAGAATTATGATGGAATATAAAACAGAGTTATGAAGAGGTCTATGTAGATTTAAGAAGAAGAATATATGAAAGTGATTGAATCAAAGTTGTAAAGAGTGTAACATCTACAAGAAGACCTTTATGAAGGCATGGAGTGTCACATCCATTGAAGAAGACAAATTTTGAGAAGGATAATACTTACTTTTGGAAGATGGTTCTTCCTAAAGGAGAGCTTGGTGTCGATCACTAAGTTGGTTCTTGGTATTAGGAATATAAGGTTATTTATAATCTAGTTATTAGTGGGAACCTATTCACAAATTAACTTTACTTAAGACATAAGTTAGTTGTCTGTATATCCTAGGTCGCATTTTACAAGTTAGTTATAATGGGGTCATGTTTAGCTCATATACTTTTAGTTATATAGGCATTTAATATTTGCATCATGCATTAAATATTTTTTCATGTTGGTTATCTCATGTCATAAGAGTAAAACATGTGTCATAATCTTTTCTAATCTTATGACCTCACCTTTCTTATATAAGTGTAACATAAGAAATGGTGAGCAATGTTATGTAGGAAGAACACTCACCAAATCAAATGTGGATAAGAGGGGGATATCGTATGTTACATTAGGAACACCCCCAAAAGGCTTCACCCTCAAACCCAAACCAGATTAGCAAAGCACAAAATGATGAAGGGATGCTAATGCTAGATCTAGATTTGAAGATGGAGTATTGAGGATTGAGTTCCTTTTATGTTAATATGTATATGATATATAAAATGATATGCAATATTATGAAAATAATTGATGTTATGACTAAGGAAATGACTGCTAACAATATGTAATATCAGATTTGATGCATAAAAGTAAATATAAGATGAAAATAAGTAGAATTAACTCACCTTGAAGCAAGGAGAGGAGGAACAAACTGAAAATATGGAAATGATTATCATAGAACTGTCAGAATAAAAAACTATTTTATATCTGGAACCCTTGCACCTGTATCTTCCGACTGTAAAATTTGTAGATTCTTAGGACTATGCCGACTCAATTAGGCCTTGTCCCGGAGACTCAAAATCTGACAAATTCTATAGAGGATCATCTATTGGTTATGTATCTCTGAAATTATGAATCTAAAACTCCAAAAACCTATTCCTGCACACAAGAAGAACGGGAAATTATTGTGGAAAGGGGCTTGCCTTGGTCAAGCCCCTATATAGGAATTAACCTTTAATTGAAATAGAAAAGTAATATAAACAAGATAAATGTCAAATTTATCTTGCATGAAAAACCCTCATGGATGGATGTAGAAATCAGTCAACTCCATAAGAATGCTTGTATGTTTGGAACGTATTGTAGAATCAAGGATTTCTTTACAAATTCAATAGATCTACACTTGCCAAATCCTATATCTTTAATGAGTGTACACTTGGAATCTTTAATGGAGAAGAGAAATGGATCTTCTTGCTTGCTTGATAATTCCTCTACTTTTCCACCATGGGAGAGAAATTTGCATTAATGAGAGAATATTTACTTTGCTTGGATGGAAGAATACTTGGAGACTTGAATATCTTCAATTGGATGCTTGCCTTAAAATCTTGAATCCACCACTTTAATTTCATAATTAGAATGTTTTATTACTTGCACTTGATCAATTCATTTCTCTTGAATTTGAGATCATGTAGGTATTTCTTATGGATTTATTGCATAGATAATGGATGTCAAAATGAGAGGAGAAGATCCCCTTTTGTACTCATTTCGGGCTTCAATATGCCAGACCAACCATAAATAAAGATCAAGAAGAAAAACCTTCACATTGGGCCCGGATCCCACTTAATCAAAATTCCATAGGAAAATCCCTAATTGGGTCAACTTTGTCCAGGTCAAGACCAAATTAGTTTGACCTAGTCCAGCCATTGCTAGATTTGAGGCAGATCCGGGTCTTGGAAGGTGTAAAAAGTTTCAGGGGAAGAAAATGAAAGGTGTGAGAAATCAAGAATAAAGACATTGGGATCTTGAAATCACTAAAATGGGGTCTAATGTGTCCTAAAAGACATCCAATAATGGGTGCTAACTTTTTAGGATGGTACAATAAGGATGATATTTCTAGCATTGTAAATATATCATGTATCAACCATGCTAAAGTCATCATATTGTATACTTTATTTTGGTGGACTAACATATTCTTTAATTATTTTCTCTTCTTATGTGGGGGTTATTTGGTGTTGCAGATTGAAGATCTTGGATGATTACTTCAACATGGTATAAGAGCTTTTAATTTTGCAAATCGCTTCCTTTTAAAGATATTTCAACAATCAAGTTTTCATTGTGATTTGAATTTCTATACATAATATATTGCATGTTGTTTTTTGGTGAGATCATATTTGAATTTTGTTTCACCTAGTTTGGCCATCATTTACAACTTTGGAAAACAAGGGTTTGAATCTTAGATTTTGAGAACAATTTTTCCTAGGGTTTTTTTTGGCTCAAATCGACTTCACCATTATTTTCAAGTGGTCAATTGAATGAATTTTGACTATGAATTTGTCCATTTTTGAAAAAAATGTTTCTAAGCGAAAAATACCCAAGCAGGTTGTACAACTTCCCAAGCATGCAATATATAGATATTTTTTTCATCATATTTACAAAATTATTATTTTCCTATTATTCTTTTTAGTTTTGGTCGAGAAAAATATTTTATATTGGTATTAAACTAAAATTCCTTTTCTTGGTTGGTACTCAATGTCAATCTGCAAGTTACCTTTTGGTTTGTATGAATTGTGAATTGTGTCCCCTATACTTTGTCGGGTGTTTCATTTTTTTCAGGTCTAATGTCCCTGGTTGCACATTACTTTTCTTATTGGCACTTTTTTTCTGATTGATGTGGTGATTGTGTCATTTCATTGATGCATTTCTTGTATTGGAAAATTCTTTATGTGCATTGTACTTTGTCTTGCATCCTTGTGTTGACCTTATTGATTTTTGGTTTGGCATGTTTATTTATATGGTTGACATGGTCTTTTAATTGGACAACGCCTTAAATATCTATGTTGGCCTACCTTCATTGGTACTTGTCTTCCATTGTTGTGTCGATCCATCTTCTTATTTTGTAGAAGCATTGAAATATCTATTAGTAGTTTGTATTTTATTGTTGGTGGTTTACAAATTTTATTAGGGGCACAATATATCTTATGGTCAACACATGCAAAGTTTGGTAGCGGATTTTTTGTTGGTGACATTTGCAGTGGAGTTTTCCTGAGAATATTTTGTGAGATTGTGTGTATGTTTTGGTACATTTTGAGATTTCGCTAAAGCACCTAAAACTCACATCTAAACACTTACAATAGGTATTACTTGTAAATTTTGCTTTGATTGGTCAAGGTATTTATTTGTTAGAGGTTAATTTGGTGTATTCATTGGTGGTAGCAAGTTTATTGTGAAAGGTTGACCAATATTAAAAAAAAGTATATAGGCATGGTATTTGGGTTTGAGTGGGCATTTGAAGTTTTGGTGTGTTATTTGTTTTGCATTGGCTATGTGTAGCACTAAGTGCCCACATAGACCATAGTGTCTAACACCTAGTTAAATCCCACTTGCCACTTACTAAGTTCTCTACTGCATGTTTAGTTGGCTTCCCACTTTTTGACATCTAGGTACCAGTGGTAGATTCCTCTTTTCACTCCAACAATAACACTTGGTCATATAGGCACTCAGGGGGGCAGCCCAGAGTGCTAAAAACAAAATTCATGTTTTGCAACTTGTGTTGATTGGAAAAATGGTCATAACTTTTTCATACATAGTCAATTTTTGGAAAACAAGATATTGTTGGTGTATAAACATAAAATGTTAGCAACCATAATTGGATGTCTTTAGGACCTATTAGACCCCATTTTGGTGATTTTAAGGTCTAAATGTCCATTATTCTTGATCACATCAAATTGCATTTTATCCCCCTTCTTCTTTTCACTTTTCCCAACATCCATGTGAAATTTGAGCCTATTTTACCTTGGACAAGTGGACTGCCCAACTTGTCCCTGGGCTTTTTGGCTCAAATTTTGCCCAAAGTTTAATGCGGAGGTCTTCTTCTGAGGTTTTCAATTGTGATCATTTTGGATCAAATTTGAATCCCTAATTCACTATAAAAGGACCTCCTATCTCCTCATTTTGTATAGAACATAAGAAGACAACAAGGTGCAAGCTATTATAATCAATTTCAAGCATTCAAGCAATTAAGCAAGAGAAATTAAGGATTTGGATTCAAGTTTGAAGGAAAGCATCCAATTCAAGATCTCCAAGTCTCCATTCTTCAAAAATCCATTCAAGAAAAGGTAATATTCTCTAATTGATGCAAGTTTATCTCCCATGATGGATAAGTAGAGTAATTCTCAATCAATCAAGGAGATTTGTTCATCCATTATTTTCTCTCATTTTCTTTACATGTTGTTATCAAGCATATCAACATTCAAGATCTAGGAGTGGCAATCATAGATCCATGCATTTGTGAAGGAATACTTGATTCTAAATCTCATTCCAAGGTTAACTCTTTGTATTCCAAGCACATTCAATCATCTTCATGGATTTGATTAATTACTACATCCGCTCATGAGGGTTTCATACAAGGTGAATCAAAAATTTACCTTTTACATTACTTTCCTTTATGAAATTTATATCATATTTCAAGGTTGATTCATAAACAAGGTTTTGACCAATGAAAACCCCTTTCCACAACCCTTTCCTCCATTTTTATGTACGCAAGAACAGGTTGTAGAGCGACAATCCTAGATCTGGGGAGTATAGGTACAGTTATAGAATCTGGGAAAGTTTCATTAGATTTAGCCAGAAACACGTTGACCAATTGACTTGTTACTGAAAAGTTGACTTGTCCCTGTTGTTTTTTAGTGAGAATTTTAGGACAAACATATTCATATCCCTATTTTCTAGATCTACATTTATAGCAAGATCTAAGATTCTGGCGACAATTAGATTCAAATTCGAATTCCTATCTTCTCCATCTTGTTTCTAGGTGCACTTATTTTCCTTATTGTCCTTTGCACTTACTTTATTATATAAAATTTATTCTTTACCATATCACATTAATTCCCCTTAAGAATCCAAACCCCCCTTGTTCATAGATCTTGCATTAGCACCCTTCATCCTTTTGGTTGTGCTAATTATATTTTGCTTAAGGGCGGGTGTATTCCAATGTATGAAAGATCTTTTTGAGTGATCTACATCTTAGCATTGCTCACAGTTTTCCACCATACATTTTGGTGAACCTAACTCTCGTACACACTTTTGATTGGATAGTTAGATCCTCTTTGCATGATCTTCTTTGTATACATCTATATCTATAATTTTATTTCTTTATAAATCCTATTTAGTGTCTAAAACTACTTGTGTATGCTTTGTACATTACATCTTTACATTTTTTAATTAGATGTGTTGTTCATAATAATATTATTGCATATCCCTTTCAATTTGCATTAGACTTATACCCTCTCTTTCATTCTCTTATGCATGAGTTTTATCACTTTGATTCCTACTTATAGAATTCCAGTTAGGAGAAGTTGTTGAATTATGGGTTCCTTTGATCCCGAGCCTTCTCTCTTTCCTAGGAATCTTTATGAGACCAACATGCATACTAGTGACATCAATCCTATCATGGAGAAAAACTCTTCCCATTCTTCTTGTGATGAAGATGAGGCTTTAAGAGTACTTGCTATGCAAGTCGACAATCTTTCCAATGACTTTGATAAATTTAAACAATGGTTAGGACAAGAAAACCCTAATATCAAGGTCATTTCCATTGTAGAAGGCTTAAGAAAGATAATCTATAATGATTAGTGTAGACACTCAAAAATGGACAAGCTTGCGACTTTACATTAAAAACACTAATTTTCATCTATTAATTAATGGTTTTTTAATCATTAATTAATCATCTATTTTCCTCTAAGTTCATTCCCCAAATCATCTAATCAAATTCCCAAAATTAATTAAATAATTAATTTTATTTAATTAATTAACCTTAATTGATTAATTACCATTAATTAATTAATTAAATTCAATTTCCTATAGTTTAAATTCAAATATTTAAACTTACTAATTAAATTCTTCCAATTAAATTAATTTCAATTAAATTAATTTCATTTCATTCAATAAAGCAATTCTAAATTAAAAAGAATTCAATTATCTCACATGTTGAAAATTTTAATTAAATAAATGAATTAAATATTTATTTATCTTCAAAGAGATAACTCCAATCAGATCACATGGGTTACTCCACCCATCTCTCCAGTCCAC
>MU223451.1:2696-22724 GCA_018584345.1 Thuja plicata | reverse complement strand
AAACTTTAATTAAATATTCATTTATCTTCAAAGAGATAACTCCAATCAGATCACATGGGTTACTCCACCCATCTCTCCAGTCCACATGGGTAACTTCACCCACCTCTCCAATCCACATGGGTAACTTTACCCACCTCTTCAGTTCAAAAAGGTAACTCACAATTAGCTCTTCAGTCAACCAAACTTTGTCTCCTCTTTACAAATTGAAGAGGTTGAGTTTACTGGTGGCTTCTCTAGTTCCCTTTGATCTCAATCGTTCGTCTCCCTATCTCTGGGATTGATCTCAACCATTCATTTCATCCCCAATTAATATATAATAAACCCTTCATAACCATTTGAAGGATTAGGATTTCAAGCTCTTGTGCACCATTACTATGTCAATTTGGTTCTAGCATTCAAGCTATCTTGCGATCACACACTCATTTCAATTAGCAAATTCTCGACACTTCTCAAGTCATAGACACTGCCCACCCCAATACTGAGCATCAAGAACAATGTTTTGGAAGGAGTAGAGAGAAACAATAGAAGCTTCAAGCGCTTCATGGTTTGCATTCATTTGTTTTCCTTTCTTTGCTTGTACATTTTATTGGTTATGCTTCGAGTTATTCATTTTAGTAGTATTTGTGTATTGGATTTATATCATTTTAAAAACATTTGCTACTAACCCTTGCCTTTGGAAAGGTTGGGAACCACGAATCACGAAAAGAGGCGTAAAATTAGTTATGATATTAATATCTTGCATAGTATCTCCCATCTCATTTATAACAATGTTAAGTCTCTTATATATTGTGCTCAAGAGCTAGGTTTCACTCCTCCTACCACTAGTGTTGAGACCTCTATGCATATTTCTACTTCAATTCCCAGTCTACTTATTCTCCCCCTATCATAACAATTTTGAATCCAAAACTCAATCCTACACATGTGAGGATTCCTGATCCTATTGTTCCTTCTAATCCTTTGAGTGTGTCATGTGTTCCATTACCTTCATCAATGTCCACTTACCATAGTGTGCCCTTTTCATATCCAATCATTCCCTCCATTTCTCACAATGCTCCAAACATTTCAAACATATCTCCTCCTACCATTCTTTCTAACGATCATACCATTAACATATTGGTTCAAACCGTGTCTTCTTTGCAACAACAAATTGCTTCAATGACTCAATCCGCATTCAATATTCCTACTTTTGTTATTGCTAGTCCTTTGTCTTTGGATATCATTTGTGTTGTTATCCTACAATACATGGAGATTCCTCATCTTGAGACGTATAATGATAAGGGTGATCCTTTGACTCATGTAAAAACCTTCCAAACCTTGTTTAGCTATTTCTCTCATAACCATAGGTTCATGGCCAAGTTGTTTACTAAAACCTTTTGAGACAAAGCCTTGCAATGGTATTGTTTTTTATTATGGCAAAACTAGGTTTTGAAGGGACCCCAAAACCCTTTACATAAAAGCAAGAAAGATAAGCATTAAGGAGCAGACAATAGAACACCTGCAAATACTAAGCAACACCAACCAAGACAAAGAAAAAGGGAAAAAACAACAAAACAGAGACTGTTGAACTACTGGCAGAAACCACCAGCAGACACCAACAAACCAACACACGGAGCAAACCAGCAAAAAAAGAGCGTCCAGGGGTTAAGCCAACTGATTTAGGAAATCAGCAGTGTCTTCTTCCAGATAAGACATCCTCTGGATAAAATCCTTAAGGTTTGTCAGTTCCTTCAGAAAATTGAAGGTCTTTTTCTTCATACTAGCCCTGGTGCGCTTCCTCGGGCCAGAGACTTGACTAACTGAATCAACAGATTCTAGCTCCACATTTATAGTTGCATTTTCCTGGTGAAGACCTTCCAGCATTGCATATAATTCTTTGAGGTTATCAGTAGAAGCTTTTATTCCTTCATGACTAGTATGAAGGATCCTCTTTAGCCTTGCAATGGTATTGTTATTTGCCTCCTTATTCTATTGATTCCTTCCAAAATATTTATAATGCTTTTATTCAAATTACAAAACAACATTGGTCCTAAAAAAATTTTGACTAATTTAATGCATTTTGAATAAGGGGTTAAAGAGAAAGTGATTGTTTTCATTGGTATATTTAAGCATTTGCATGCTCAACTTTCTTATCATGTGCCTGGTATTGATGTTTAATGCATTTTCATTACTAGTTTACAAAAAGACATTAGAGATAATATTCTACTTTATTAATTCTCTTCTTTTACTAAATTATGTGTAGTGCTTCATAATGATCAATTGCAAGTAAGTCAGTTTGAGAGAACCACTCCAATGGCTCCAATTGATAAGACTGATGTCGCATCCAACAATTTTAACAAGTTTCAGAAACCAAAGAAATTCATTAAGATCAATAATTCATCCAACAATTTTGATGATCAAGTGGCAACAACATCCAAAGATGTGGCTCCTTTGTCATCTATCTTTAGAACTGCTCATAATTTTACTCATCTTTCTTAATATTTGCATAATGTGATGTTGAATTTTATTAATGATAATGTGACATCTCTTCCTCCTATTAATCCTATTAACACTTCCAAACCTTTACCCAAACACTTTGATCACAAAGCTTTCTGTCAATACCATCATCAACCTAGCCATAATACTGAAAAGTGTTTCCGTTTAAAATTTGTTATCCAATACCTCAGTGATTCTAATGCCATATATTTTGAGGGTGTTAATGATCAAGGAAATAAATTTGTAGCACCTCCTAATCAAAACTTGCAAATCTACACCAACCCTTTTCCATCTCATTCACCCAATACCATTGAGTCTACTCAACCTTTTTCTTCCTCTTCCACTCAATTTATTGACTATGATGATAAAGTTCACGAAGCCAATCATGTTTTCAACCTCATTGATCAAAATGAACCTAAACCTAAACTTATACCTGAGCTTTGCATTACCTTTGACCCTACTAAGAAAATTTAAGTGTCTGGTGGTCCTCTCTATATTGTCGCAAAGGTGAATGGACTTCATTCTTGTGGTGTTCTTATTGATCCTACTTGCATGGTTAATGTAATAAATGAATATAATATTTTTAGATGATGATTGCAATGTGATTCTTATGATAAATCTGATGTTATAAACTAAACTTGCAATGGTTTCCTTTATCCTTCTCATGTTTCTATTTTATTTACTGTTGAAGTTGGTGGTAAAGCTTTAGATGTTACCTTCACTATCATTCCAACTTTTGATCAATTTCAAGTCAAACTTGGTCTTCCTTGGCTTACCTCCATGAAATGCGTGGCCTATCCCTTTCATAAATGTCTGAAATTTCCTCATAATAATTAAATCATGACTATTAATCATAGCCTTTATCAGCCTTTTGTGCCTCAAGACTTGGTTGACCTTGATTTCTTTTGGCCTTCCATCCCTCAACCAACCAAATCCCATCTTGATAACCTCTTCCGAACATACCAAGCCTACAAGATGCAAAAGATTTGTGTACTTAGCAAAGCTAAGAATATTCCATCTCTTTTCCCTGGACGTGGACTTCTTCCTACACCTCCTATATATACTTCCATTCCACCTTCTATATATTATAAATGTTTTGTCAATGTCATCTCTCAACCTAGTGTGGTTCCTTTCGTTCTTCCTCCTAGAGAAGAAAAGGACCCAATGTCAATTGATCTTGAAACTCAACCAATTTTTATCAAAACCAAATGTAACTATCATGCTCATGGTCTTCATTGTAAACATTGTGTTAGATCCTGCCAATGCACTTCCCAAAATATTGCTTCACCTAAAAGACCCATTGATTCTTTGATTTCCTTTGATTAACCCATGCTTGAACCTAAGGAGGAAGTTAACTTAAAAAGGATCAAATTGAACAAACATGATAATGTTATCTATATCTTAGATTCTATTACAATTAATTTGGATGAAGAAGATACTCTTGATGATGATGCTTTCGATGTTCCTAATGCAACTAACAATAATATTCATGCCAATCTTTTAGATGATATATATGATCTTAATGATGTTGATCAAGATTTACCAACTATGTTTTTACAATAATTATCTATCACTCCTAGTGACAAACAAAGTGACCCATATTTACAACATGGTCCTTTTTTGGAGCTGGCCCTCATTCCATCTACCGTGCTAGATGTTTCTCCTATTGCAAGTTTCCCACCTCCCCTAAACACTACAGAATGAGATAGGGGCAGGCGATATGCTTGACTAGCTCCTCTTGTGTAGTGGATTTTGTGTGTTTTCTTGTTTTTCATGATGTGCTTCCCCTATGATGTGCTTCTTGTTATATGTTTTGTTTAGATTTCTTTAAACATCCCTTGTTTCTCAATTCACACAAGGTGATAAAGGAATTCCAATGTTGTAAACATTTTTCTATTTGTATCTCACTTCTATATATTTTTACACTTTATGTCATTCATGTGCCACTGTTCATAAATGTGTCTTTATGTTGTCTGATTGGGGATGATGCAAAATGGTAGCTACCTATTCTTTTTCATCTCCATGGTGTCGGCCCAAAAAGACTCTTCTTCATAACTCTTATGTATCATTCTTCCATTGTGCTTGTAGTTCTGCTACCTTTGGGGAATGATGACATGTCATTTTGATATAATATCTCATGTATTATCATATGATCAATACTGAGCCCAGAGTTAGTAGATCCCTTCCATGCTCTCTTTTTCTATGTGCTCATTTCCCTTGACTGGTCCTTTCTTAGGGACATCCCATGGTGGAAATGTTTCTTGTGGGTGAATGTATGGTCCGTTAAAACCGTTGCTCTGATTAAGGCATGTGTAATCGTTGTAACATGGGGGCATACACTTTGCTCCATGTTTCACACTTTGCACACACTTACACAATGATTCAATACAACCTCTCTTGTGAATGAAAAAAAGGAGACATTGATTTCCTTGTGTTTATCCTCTTCATTGGATCCCTTAATGGAAACAAGGCTCTCCCTAAGGACTGATCCTTCTTATTTTTTATCCCTAAGGAGATATTTCCTTCCTTAGGCCTGATCGCTTTCCTTGATCCCTAAGGAGACAATGCTTTCCTTAAGGACTAATCATTTTTGATGGGTTGAATAGCATAACACAACTTGCTAGACCTTCAATGTCATGTTTTGCAATATTTTCCTTTTGTATGGTTCATAGTAAGACAATCTCTTACTAGGATATTGATCGCACCTTTCTCTCTCTTTCTTTATCTCTCTTTAGAGAGATGCCTCTCTTATCATAGTTTTGGATTTGATAAAGACTTGAGTCACTTGGGGGCTTGATGTTTCTATCTCCTTGACCTTTATGAGATCATTCTTATGCATTCAATCTACTTTACCGTAGGCATAAGTTTGTCTCATACTCCCACTAAAGTAGGGGATAAATGTATCATCATGAAAATCTAGCACCCATAATTGGATGTCTTTATATCCTGTTAGACCCTATTTTGGTGATTTTGAGGTTTGAATGTTTGTTATGATTGATCACAACAACCTGCATTTTCTCCCCCTGCTTATTTTCACTTTCCCCAGAATCCCCAAGAAATTTGAGCTCATTTTACCTGGGACAAGTTGACTAGCCAACTTGTACCTAGGACAAGTCCACTATTTGACTTGTCCCTGGGCGTTTTGGATCAAATTTTGCCTAGAGCCCAATGCGGGGGTCTTCTTAGAAGGTTTTCAATTATGGTTGGCCTGGATCAAATTTGAATCTTTAATTCACTATAAAAGGACCTCCTATCTCCTCATTTTGGATCGAACATAAGAAGACAACAAGGTGCAAGCTATCATAATCAATTTTAAGCAATCAAGCAAGAGAAACTGAGGATTTGGATTCAATATTTGATGGTAAGCATCCAATTCAAGATCTCCAAGTCTCCATTCTTCCAAGATCCATTCAAGAAAAGGCAATCTTCTCTAATTGATGCAAGTTTCTCTCCCATGATGGAAAAGTAGAGGAATTCACAATCAAGCAAGGAGATCCATTCATCCATCCTTTTCTCCCATCTTCTTTACATGTGGTTATCAAGCATATAAAAATTCAAGATATAGGAGTGCCAATAATAGATCCATGCATTTATGAAGGTATCATTGATTCTTCATCTCATTACAAGGTCAAGTCTTTGGATTCTAAGCACATTCAAGCATCTTCATGGATTTGAGTGATTACTACAATTGTTCATGAGGGTTTCATAAATATTTCAAGGTTGATTCCTAAACAAGGGTTTGACCAAAGAAAACCCCTTTCCACAACCCTTTCCCCTATTTTTCTGTGTAGGAACAAGTTACAGAGCGTCAATTCCAGATCTAGGGAGTACAGGTACGATTACAAAATCTGGGAAAGTTTCATTAGATTTGGCCAGGAACAAGTTGACCAATCGACTTGTTCCCAAAAAGTTGACTTGTTCCAAAAAATTTGACTTGTCCCTTTTATTTTTTAGTGAAAATTTCAAGATAGACATATTCAAATCCCTATTTTCCAGATCTACAGTTACAACAGGATTTGAGATTCTAGCGACAGCCGGATTTAGATTCAAAGTCGTATCTTCTCCATCTTGTTTCCAAATGCACTTATTCTTCCTTATTTTCCTTTGTACTTACTTTATTAGATAAGATTTATAATTTACCATATCACATTCAGTCCCCTTCAGAATCCAAATCCCTCTTGGTCATAGATCTTGCATTAGCACCTTCATCCTTTTGGTTGTGCTAATTAGATTTTTCTTAAGGGTGGGTTTGTATTCCAATGTATGAAAGATCTTGGTGAGTGATATGCATCTTAGCATTGCCCACCATTTCCCCCCCATACATTTGGAAATATGATTTTGAATTTGCAGTCACCTTTATCTATTTAGAAAAATTAATTTCACAACATTTGGTCAGTCATTATTAATCCTAAGGTCATCCACTTTCTCTTGTGTATTCTTTTCCAAGGCTTTCCCATATTTTCTCACCTTTGGAATATGGGTATTCTTGACCCTTATCCATTTTGTAGTCAACTAGAGTCCTTCAAGCATCTCTTCTAGTTTAGTCACCACACTTAACAATTGTGGAGTTGGATTCATGAACTTTTTCACCCCTTCTAGCCAAAACTATTTTCCTAGCATATAGCTCTTTTGGGGGATTGGTCTCACATCCCTTATAAGTGTACCCATATTTGGTGTGCTTTTAGGGTAGACATTATTTTTTCCTTATGGAAAGATATGAATGTTGTTATTTTTTTTGGTCATATCTCTATTAATATTGTTGTTTTTCTTTTGACTAAATCCTCTATTTTTAATAATGTTATGCTCCATGTTCAAGTTGAAGAATTAAAGGTGGTGCCAGAGGTGGGCCACCTCTGTAGTGCCTCCTATCTACAACTTTTTGATCTGGTTATTCAAATTTTGGCCTTGGCATTGTGTCTTTGGATGTTTTATTTATTGCTTATTTCCCCTGGGTATTTATTTTATGTTTCACTTTCATATGTGTAATGTGATCATGATGGCCCACTGATTAGTATGGATTGCCCTATGGTGATTTTTATTGTGTTATTGCATTGAGATGCACACATACTTTCTTGTCCCTAGGTGTGACGATGCATGTGTTGTGGCTAATTATTCTCTTGAGATTGTTGAAATGTGACATTTTAACCGATTAGATGTTAAATCTATTGATATTGGTGTATTTGTCAAATGTGGAATAACTATGATTTTGCATTATGGTGTACATTGAGATAGATCATTAAGGCGAGAATGTCTTGTCATAATTTGTGATATAATTGCTACTATTAAAATGTAATTTTAATATGGGAGTTTGAAGTCAATTTCTATTTAATCTATGGAATTCATGTGGAATGCTATTATGGAAGAAAGATACTAACCTAGGTGTTGCACGATATAAGGTAAGGTACTACTGTATTTTTGGCAGTTAGAATGGGTGGATAATTTGGAGTGTGCGGGAATTTTGGAGGCTCTATTTTGATATTGGGAGCATGATTGCAAAAATAAAAATAGGATGCAAGATTGGAAAATTTAATAAGGGGAGGTGATTGGGGAACCATATGGCTCATACCATAATCTGGATAAAAATTAGTGGCCTAAAATGTTAAAGCCACTCATGTAAATGATGTAATATGTTGTATATATGAAAGCCATGTAACAATGAATGTAGGATTGTG
The DNA here is from genome assembly GCA_018584345.1 of Thuja plicata. Classification (NCBI taxonomy): domain Eukaryota; kingdom Viridiplantae; phylum Streptophyta; class Pinopsida; order Cupressales; family Cupressaceae; genus Thuja; species Thuja plicata. The sequence continues at coordinate 14,580 of MU223451.1, read as the reverse complement.
GTGTATATTTTATTTGTGTATGAGGAGCCTTATCCTTATTTTAGTTGACCCGCATATAGAAGTGGGATGTGTAAATACTTATGAACATGACTTTCCTAAGTCCCAGGTGATACTGAAGGTTTTTCTTGCCTCTGTTCTTTTCCCGTCGGTTCCCGCATTGAACAAAGGTGTAAAATATTATGTTATTAATAAAATATAATAAAAAGGCCTCGAACAATTACTTATAAAAAACAAATGTAATTTTAATATGATTAGTTAGTTAAAAGGTAATAAGCAATATTTTATGTTATTTAATTCTATTTAAGAGATTAAATGCTTATGAGAATTGTTGGATATGTATGTTAGACTCAACTATTATTATATGTGTGTTGACATTATGATATACTAATGTTGTTATGTTGTGGACCCATATTGAGAAATATGTTACGCACTTCAGCTATTGTGTGTGTGTGTGTGTGTGTGTCTTTGTTGAGTGGTTGTTGAGTGGTTGCAAGTATGAGACATCGATTCCACCTGGCTCCATAGGTCTAAGTGTGCCCATTTCCCCATGGTGGTTAATATGAGATAACACATTGGCCAAAATATCCCCTAGCCAAACTCATCATTCCTTAATAAGGACGATTTCCTAATATTTTATTATTTGAGCCTCAACTATTGCAGTTGGTAGCATTCAGATACCCAATCGTCATGTGATAGTCAGCTTGTAAAGAATGCTTGGGCATTTTTTGCTTATTTACAATTTATCACCACATTTCAATAAGTTAATGTGTTTTATATTAATCATGGTAATTTAATAATTAAATATTTTAATAGGTCTTGTTTGTATTTAAAATAAAGGTAATTGCATGATTTCAATATTTGGGGTTGTTTGAGAGATTTAATTTATGAATTACATTATTCTTATTTTATATTTTATTTATTTGGGCAAAAGTTAGTTTTATATAATGGGAAATTGGAACCATTTTTTAACACTTGGTTTTATTTTCATGTTTTGGCTCTCCTAAAAAACCACACTACATTCAAAAGTTGATTTGCTTGTTGTGGGAGATTGGTTGGGAGAATTTTTATGGGCAATGGCTCATAGGAATCCTATTGGGAAGATCATTTTGATGTCCAAAAGAATCAAGATTTCATTTTGTATGTACTTATTTTTCTTCAAGTTTGAATTTTTGCTTAAGTTGAGTTATTATTTTGATGATTTCTCCCTATGTACTAAGTCTTTTCAATCCAAATTGGTTTTTTTGGTTAGTAATTCGATTTATAATGTTTTACATGTTTATACCAATTGGATTCATGTTTTGTATCATTTGTTTTGTTTGAAAAATCCAAAATGGTGCCCTAGGTAGGGTTATGTCTTTGAATTTGGTATAGAATGCTTGAAATTGAAATTTTATTGTTGGAATGTGTTTTTGTTCACATTTGGATAAAAAAAGGTATTCTTACATTTTCATTTTTGTACTTTGAATTGTGGAGCTTTTTAGAGGCCATCAATAGTTGCATGATTATAATCCTGGTTATCAAGCATTTTTAGGACTAGATGCAAAATTGGATTTTGATGATATTGATATGATATTCTTATGTGGAATATTGGGAAAAAAAATTAAAATTTTATTTGTAGATCAAATTGGATTCGTTAGCATTTGGGATTGGCTAATTGAGTATTTATGAAAAAATGTGAATAAAGATGAGATATTGGGCAATTGTGCCTTAGAAATAGATTTGAAAACATGTGAAAAATGGCACGTCAATGTGACATTGTGTTTTTTTGTTACCTTGTTCATTGGAATGTGATGAGCCTAAGATTAGGTACTAAAGTGGGTTTAGGGTGCGGCTCCCACTGTTTCCTTGATCCAAAGTGGCTTGCAAGTTTGACCACGATGTTGGGATTCTCTTAATCAAGTGATAACATAGTTAAAACTTGGTGGGTTAAAATATTAATAAGATAATATTGGTATCCCAAAAATTCTTTGAGAACTAGTATGAGGCCAAAGATGCTTATGAAGCCATGCCCACATATGAAGCGTTGAAAATTTTCCAAAGAGACATGCCCACTTATGTAGTGTTGGTACTTGCATGATAGTAATTCTTCTTCATATGAGAGAATGATTGGTTCCATGTAGTGCATCCTCACTAGCACACATGATGACACTCCCTAAACTTAGGACTCTAGTATCTAAGTCTTGATAGTTGAGTAGCACTCAAGAGATTTATTTTTGCTTAATATTTATGGTTATTGCATTGCAATATTGTGCCTTATGGAAAATTCAGTGTTGCTCATTATGTGTGCCTCCATGTCTTTAGTGTTACTATTTTAGGATGCTTTCTCATCTTTTGATATAGGCTCAATATTGCATTGGGCACCTTATTTAAATTTGCTTTATGATGAGAATGATATTATTGATGGCATCTCTTACTTGATGTTGAGTGTATGCTCTATGTTTGGTAGTTGTGTAAGCTTTATCCTTTGTGCCTTCTTATTTGACTGTTTGGGTTGTATGAATATCTCCACAAGCACAGTGGTCTAGACCTATGAGTTCCACATGGTCGAGAAGCATTAAAAATCACCACTAGGGACTAGTGTACATGGATGTGTGGATTGATTCTAAGAGTTCTTATCTCTACTCTTATTGTAATTCATGGTCTCTTATTTCATAATATGATAAAAACAATGTATTGGATTTAAAAGTTATGTATGGTTGTAATTGTGTTATTGAACTCTCCATGGGGAGGTTGATGTAATTGGGTATTATTGATACATATTTGTATTGGGGTATATATACCAATGTTGGTATTATGAATACCCATGTTGTTATCTATTATTTGATGCATATAATTGTATCATGGTCTCTTCCATAAGAACACTTGATTTGGTGATTCAGTTATTGTCATGTGGTGTCTTGAGGGTGTCTTAGTCTCCTTTCATCATTGTATTGAGAATTTGAATGAATTAAAATGAATTTGGGTGGGATTTGAGTGTGATTGAGCCATTGTGGGTTCATTCTAGACCATCTAGGAAGTGTTTCAAGTTTCTTAATGAGTTACCAATTGATTGGGACATAGTTGAATATGTTAGGAATGAATTTGATTAGTTTAGGGTAAATTGGTCCAGCTTTCAAAAGTACCATATTGCCCTAAGAAAATGTGCCCTTTTGGTAAATAAAAGAACCCTTCTAGTTAACAAAAGTTACCATTTGGTGAAAAAAGGTGCCCCTCCTTTGCAAAAGCACCCTTTGACCCTAAAAATTATAGTTTGGTCAGGAGAGGATTATGGGAGCTCATAGTGTTTGATTGACTTTGGTCCAATTGTGTTTCAAACATAGAAGATTCAAAAACCTTTGGAGGAGGTTTAGGATGGTTTAAAATCATTTTGGATGGTGATTGTGGCATTGGAGTGCAATTCAATGCTTGATAGAGCCCATTCATTGTGCCTAAGACTTAGGAAAAGGTCTAGTTTTTTTAGTTAAGTTCCAAGACTTTAGGGAAGGTTTTGGGTGACTTAAAGCACCTCCTATTTAATACCTATTGTGTTTTAAGACCTTTTTACCTTTCTCAATTGACTCTCATTATTTTATTCTTCCACTCATGTAGTGTCATTCAATGACAGTTGAACTGCTCTGGAGGTTTGAGATTTATAACTTCTCATGTTGCATGTGGATGACTTAAATATTTCAAAAAATATTCCATGCTATTTTATATTTGTTAAGGGGTGAGTGCACAAAGACAAGTGACCAAAAATATGCCACTCACCTTTTTGCTCCCAAAAAATGTGTATGGGCGCATGTGCCATATAGGTTGGAACACACCATATAGCTCAATGTGCCAAACCTATTTGGAACATGAAAAATATAGTATGTGCCATATTTGGAATGCACCAAATGTTGAACTCTCTCTCTCTCTCTCTCTCTCTCTCTCTCTCTCTCTCTCTCTCTCTCTCTCTCTCTCTCTCTCTCTCTCTCACAGTACCTCTCTCCCACCCTATGTCTTTCTATCCCAAGGTTACTCTCTCCATCTCTACCTCTCCCTCCTTATCTCATTAACCAACTCTCTCTCCCATTATATCTCTCCAACCTTTATCTCTTACCCCCTCTTCCTAGGAACTAGGCCTCTCTCTCTCTCTCACACACACACACACAATCTACATCTCAGTCTCTCCCTCCCCAACCCTCTCTTTCTCTTTGTTCTTCTCTCTCCCTCCCATATATTAGGGATATGAAGAGAAGAGAGATAAGGAGAGTGAGAGAGGGGGAAGGGAGACAAGATTTAGGGTTTAGGGCTTATGTTTATACGGTTTAGGGTTTATTCAAAAAGAGATACATAGAGGGAGAGGTAGGGAGAGAGGGGAGAGAGGGGGGAGAAGGAGAGAGGGAGAGAGGTGGGGGAGAGAGAGAGGGGGGAGACGAGGAAGATGAAGAGAAGGGAGAGAGGGAAAGAGAGAGGTGGGAAGGGAGAAAGGGTTTAGAGTTTAGGGTTTAGGAAATCTCTCTCTCTCTCTCANAGGGAGAAAGGGTTTAGAGTTTAGGGTTTAGGAAATCTCTCTCTCTCTCTCTCTCACACACACACACATCCCTTCCCCTTAATTATTTCCCTTCTCCCTTTCCCCTTTTTCTTTCTCCTTCTCTCCCCCTCTCCCTCTTTTCCTTCTCTCTCTTTATTCCACCTCTCTATCTCTAAACCCTAAAACATAGGCCCTGAACCCTATAACCATATGCCCTAAAACCTAAATCCTTTCTCTCTTTCACTACTTCTCTTTCTTTCTTTCTTTCCCCCTCTCCCCCTCTCTCCCTCTTTCCCTTCTCTCCCTCTTACCCATCTCTCTCTACTAGTCTCCATCTCACTCTCTCCCTATATAGCCCTCTAATTCTCTTTGTTCCTCTCTCTCTCTCCCCCATATATTAGGGAAAGAGTTTGGGAAGAGGGAGAGAAGTGGACTCATTCACGATAGGTTGGTTGGAGATTATTTTTTTGGTGGGAATTCTCTACAACTTGTTTCCATGATTGTGGCTGACGTATGCAACCTTAAGCATGATTTCTGTGTGCCTTTATTGTGTCTCATATCCTTTTTTTTCCTTGGTGTCAATTAATTACCTTGCATGCTTCTTTCTCTTTCTTATGTGATGTTTATTTATTGGTTTTGTGCCCTTGTTTTTGCCTCTGAGTTTGGGGTTTTAACGTGTCCCTGAACTGGTTCATGTGTGTGATGGGAGGGCCAAACAATAATGGAGATATCCCTCATAATGATATCGAGGCCATTATGGGTGAAGTGGATGTAAGTATTAATGAGGGGGGAAAGAAACCCACAGATGATGTTATTACTGAGGAACCAAGTGAGAAATTAGCGTATAAACAAGTGGCGGTTGACAGTTCTTTGACCTTCTCTGCTAGTGTAGATTTTAATGGAGTTTTCAGCAGAAATGTGGTGGATGCCGAGCATGGAGATTTGAGACAGGCCGCAACCAATGGAAGTGGATGAGTCAGTGGAGGAAATGCCGAACCTAGTGGTGACCAAGGAGGCAATGGTAGGTCTCCTTCTCTGGGTCTGAAGACCCTCTGTCTTTCGTCTAATAAAGACATGGTAAATGCTATAAATATGAACAAAATAGGCTTAAAAGCATTGCAATTTTCTTTGTTTGCTTAGATAAAGAAGCGATGTCATCTTGCAAGTTTTTTGATGAATGGATGGCCTCAGTATGGGGAAAAAAATGTGGTATATATGTTACATATTGCAGAATGATTCAAAAAGGATTATTTGTTTTTTTTTTAAGAATCACAATATGCATGAAAGAGTGTTGGAAAAGAAGTTTTGGAATGTTGGTCGTTCCATGTTTAGGGTTTACCCATGGTCACCGAAAGGTAATTTTGAGAAAGTATTTGCTATGTCGACACCCAACTAGGTATAAATTAAAAACCTTCATGTGGAATTTTGGCCATTTATTGCACAGATTTTGAAACCTTTGGGTTCGGTTCTGCAAATTCAGCAGTCATGAGTCACTCTTCCCCATATAAATGATAGAGTCTTGGTTGCCCTAACACTAGAAATTGATTTTTTGGACTGTATCTCCGTTGAATTCAAAGGTGATTTGTTTTGTTGGGAAATCTCCCTACTAGGAAAATTAAGTGCATGCTTTTACTGTAGATGCAACATGCACACAAAGAGAGACTATCGGACCCTAAGGTGTATACAAAGAGAAAAACCAACTCTGACTACCTGAACTAACTACTCGACTGATAACAGCATGGGAGAGCCACTATGGAAAGGTAGGGCCCTCCAATGCTCACTCAAATGGGGAGAATGGAGTTGGAAATAATGGGACAAGGATAAGCAGTTGGAGTTTAAGAAGGCAACCTATGTTCAAACAAGGAAAGAATGCAATCAGACTGTAAGTAGGAATGTGGGATTGGCTTGGTCACATCTAGATTCTATATGTAACATGCCCCTTGCCTCCCTCCATATAATTCAGGGTGCCCTACCTTTCAATATAGTGAATAATGTTGATAAAAATGGTAGTGATATTGCTTGTGACAAAAATTCTGGTGATGGGAAGGAAGCTAATAATAATCAGAATAAACCTAGTAATAAGGATGCAAATACAGATAAGGTCCTACCCACAGAAAGACAACAATCTGTTGCTGATAGTAAAAACAAACATATCAATTTTGTGGATAATAACATGTTTGTCACGCTGTCTAATCCTTTATTTGATGAAGAATTTGAAGTTGTTCATGCCCGTGATCCTTTGGAGGACAAGAACCCTACTCCCCTAGATGCCCATCCATCAACTGTAGTGTCTGCAGATACCCCTAAAGATAATGCAACCCCCCCAAGTTGAATGCCTAACAATTAGCCATTGTATCTATTAATGAAAAGGCTGATAGAATCAAGCAAACTATTAAGGATCAACAACCCCCTTGTGGAATCATCTATCTCTCCTGAGTCAATGCAAATTATAGCCTTCAATAAAGAGGAACAATTCACTGAGGTCATTAGAAAGAAAAGAAAGATAGGAGAAAGACACTCCTTGTCCAATAGTAGCAAAGGTAAGAAGAACCTCCCAGATTGTTTTAATAGACTGTGAAAAAAGAAAACCCCCATCAAATTAATTAACCATAATGCACATCCACAGTTGGAATGTTCGTGGGATAGAGATGCCAGATAGAAAGTATACAGTTAGGAGACCTGTAACCAGTTGGCTCTTAAAGCTGTTATCTACTTACAAGAGATCAAAGTAGTAGGATTTAAAGCCCACACTATTCATAAATTTATGTGGGATAAAGCAATTGGATTTCATTCCAACCATGAAAGAGGTAAATGAGGAGTAGCTATCCTCATTAACCCTAAATAGGAGGATCAAATTGAAAGCCATGGATGTTCACCTTGCCAGAGGGTTATTTGGGCGACCCTTAAGTGTAGCTCAGAGGTTTTAGGATATGTAATATCTATGCAGCTAATTTTTATAGAGAGAGAGAGAGAGAGAGAGAGAGAGAGAGAGAGAACTTTGGGAATGGTGTTCTATGCATCTTCCCAAGCATCCTTGGATTTTCATAGGGGATTTTAATATGGTAGAACACAGGTCAGATAAAATGGGAGGTTTGGCCCATGTATGGAAAGGCAATGAGTTGTTCTTTTGGCAAAAGTTCAAAAGGAAATTTAATCTTCTTGATCCCATGGAGCATATGCATAAGCAATTTTCTGATATATGGTTTACATGGTGCAATAATAAAAAAGGTAATCAGAGAGTATATTGTAGACTTGATAGATTCTATGGGGATGTATCTGCATTCTCTTTCATAGTAGAAGGTAGCCATGATCCATTTGTGGTCTGCCTGACATCTATCTCAGATCATTCACCTATCCAATTGTGCATTAGATTTGAAAGGAGTACATACTCTGGAGTTGATAAGAAGAGAAGTAATTCCTTTAAAGTCAATGTTTCTTTGTTGGATGATCCAGACAATATAGATTCCATTGAAATGGTCACCAACCTAACCAAGATTTGTAATCCTCTAGCATATGTTATTACACTATGGGAAATGATGGTGAACTCTTGGAAGAGTATTTTTCAAGTTATTGGTAAGAAGCTTGCAATGGACAGAAATAGAGAAGAATATTTTTGGCAGAACAAGTTGAATGACATAGAGAGGGAACTGCAAAATATAGGCAATGAACCCTTAATGGAAGCCCAATTAGCCAGTACTAAACATAACTTGAGACTTATTCAAAGATACAAGACACAAGGGCAGAAAATCAAAGCCAAAATGAACTGGATTAATGAGGGCAATAAAGGTTCTAGGTACTTCTTCAATATCATCAAAGACAAACAAAGGAGGGAGATGATCAAAGAAATTCAAGTGGAGGTTGGGCTCACTAATGATCCAAAATACATTAAGAGTGCCTTTCACCAATTTTACAGTGAGTTGTTCACTTCATAGGTCTCCAAAGATAGCCAAGGAGCTTTAAGCCAATGCCTAAAAAATATACCTATGAAACTCACAAATCATGATAGTGCATTTCTCAGAAAGTTTCTCTCTCTTGATGAAATAATTGCAGTCATTGACTCCTTTGCCAATGGAAAAGCACCAGGGTTGGATGGGCTCCCTACTGAATTCTACAAGAGGAACAAAGATTGGGTGGGACCTGAAAGTCTATGAAGAAGCATTCAAGAACGAATCTCTAGGAGATTGCATTAACAAGGGGGTTGTCAAGCTATTACCTAAAAAAGGTGACATAACTCTAGTGAAAAACTGGAGACCTATTACCCTATTACACCTCTCTTACAAAATTCTAGCCAAACTCTTAGCCAAGAGAATTGCTCCCTTACTGAGTAAATTCATATCTTATACACAGCATGGTTTTATTCAAGGTAGGTACATCTTGGAAAATCTTGTTACTAGTTGGGAAACAATGCACTGGACTAGAGAAAAGGGACAAGAGGTAGCTATGGTGTTGTTAGAATTTGAAAAAGCTTATGACAGAGTAGAGTGGGATTTTGTACTTGGCAAGCTAAAAGATTTTGGTTTCCTAGATCTATACTATAAATGGATTAGCATCCTTTTCAAGGATGCATCCATAGTCATTGATGTTAATGGGGTCCTAACTGATCCTTTAAGTCTCCAGAGATCTATTAGACAAGGGTGCCCAATAGCCCCTTCACTGTTTGTTATTGTTGCAGATGATATGTATTATATCTTAAGGGCATAGAGTATGGGACCCCCCATCAAAGGTATTTCTCTCCCTAATAGGGAATAACTTATAAATGTTCAATTTGCAGATGATACAATAGTGTTTCTAGGTTTATCAGAAAGTAATTTTGATAATGCTGTCGAAAGGATTAATTTCTTTGGCAAAGTCTCAGGCTCTAACGTTTCTCCTCATAAATCAATTGTTTTAGGATGCTCAGATGATCCCCATGTTTGGTTAGAAGGTAAAGGTTGGAAATGGGTCGGGCCCAACAAATTTTTTAGGTATCTTAGCGTACCTTTCTTTGTGGAGCCTAACTTTGGTAATATGTGGGACTGGCTCTATGAAAAAATTAATAAAAAACACATGAAATGACAGACTCAGTCACTATCCATTGCTGGTAGAGGTCAATTTGTTCAAAAAGATCTTTCTTCTCATCACATATATTATGCCTCGACATGGATGTTTGATAATTCCCAAGCTAATATGTTAGAAAGGATCCGTAGGGATTTCCTATGGTCTGATGGAAAAGGAAATAGGAAAAGACATTGTGTGAAATGGGAATGGTGCTGTTAGGAATGAAGGACATTAAAGTTCATGGAGTTACTCTGGAAGCCAAATGGATTATTAAAGCCCTCTAGGGCAATGCACCTTGGAAAGTTCTCACTAGGAGTAATATTGAGAGATCTATTATTAGAAAAGGGAAACAGTGGAAGAATGTTCCAATCTGTGATATAATTATGGGAGAGTACAGTATGAAATTTTCTGGCTCAAAAAATTTCCAATCCTTTTGGAAAGCTTGGATTTAGGTGAGACAGTTCATTTCAGAGAGGGGAGATGTGCTGGGTCCTCCATTTTTTGCTGTTGGGGACAAATCTATTTGGTGGGGGCTATGTTATAATGGTAAATCTTTGGCTCTTACTCAAAGTTGCTCTGCTAAATTTTGGAATTTGAAAGGAATCTCTATTATACAAGACATCTTGGTGGATGGGCACCTAGGGTCATGGGAGTTCATTAGCTCCAAATTTATTATCTCTGCTTCTCAGAAGAAAACTTATACTTTCATAAAAAAGGCAATTAATGAAACAAATAAAGGAGACATAATTGATTCTGCAACATTCCTTAATAAGTGTAAATGGATGGATGAAAACCTGTTATCTGCTACCACTACTAAACAACTATATCACAATATATAGAAGGAATCCTCTATTATCACAAGTGTGTCTCAGTGTTGGGGGCATGTTAATCCCTTTTCTAATTGTCATTTTTTCTTTGAGTAATTTTGGAAGGGCAAAGCTGAACCAAATAAATTATATTTTAGCTGGCTGCTACTGATTAAAAAGCTTGATGTGGGTCATGTTCCGTCATCCATAGGTCTGTCTCCTGATATTTGTAGTTTGTGTAACTTTTTTGAAACTTTTGAACATCTCTTCTTTGAATCTTTTTATGCACGCAAGATTTGGTCTATTTTTATTGGTTCTCCTTGTCTTTGGAACCGTAAGCCTAACATCTCTTGGAGTGAAATTATTGCTGGTTATGTTGAAATGTTTGATTCTTAACTTAATAGTTTGTGGTTTACACTAACAAATGAGATTCTTTGGACTCTTTGGAAGGACATGAACAAATAGGCTTTTCAAATGGAGAAAAGGAAATCTACTGAGTTTAATCTTAAACTCACCCATTTTCATATTATGACGTAGGTGTCTATGGTTCTCAACATCACCAAGAGTAAGTTCATGATGTTGATACAGGAGGACAGTCTGATGATACACAAGGATGAGGTACAATTTGCCCAATATGTTGTTGACTACCAAAGTTTCCTTGCTCCTTCTAAAGTGGAAGATTTAAATAATCTTATGAACAAATGCCATCTAGTTCCTAGGGAACAGGTGGATGATGCTACCACTCATAATGAATAGGGGGTAATCACAGAAAGGGAACCAGAAGCAACACGAGATCAAGATAATACTCAGACTAAAAGTTCATGGGTCCCGAGGGACAATGCCAACTAGAATGATGGTTGGGAATAGGTATCAGTGATGCATACATATGTTTCTTTTTTGTAACTTGATAGTCATAATGATCTTATAATCAGACCTATATACCGTGAATAGTGTAGGATATAGTAACTTCTGATATCACTCCCCCAATTTTGTAATTGTATATGTTATGGGGGTTGTGAGTAGCTATTTTGTAGACTCTGGACTCATTTTTTTAATTGTATATGATTAACTATCTTAATAGAAAAAAGAGGGAGAGAGTGAGGGAGGGGGAAGGGAGAAAGGATTTAGGGTTTAGGGATTATGGTTATAGGGTTTAGGGTTTAGGGAATAATGTTTAGGGCTTAGGGAAAGAGATGGAGGGAGAGGGAGAGGGAGAGCAAGATGTAGGGAGAGAGGGAGAGTGGTTGGGNGAGGGGGGAGAGAGGTGGGGAAGATGGATAAAGTGGGAAATTGAAAGGGGGGGAAGGGAGAAAGGATTTAGAGTTTAAGACTTATGGTTATAGGCTTTAGAGACTAGGTGGGGAGGGGAGAGGGAGAGGAGGTATAAAATGAGAAAGAGAGAAGGAAAAAGGGAGAGGGGGAAAGAGAAAGAAAGAAGGGGAAGGGATATGTGGGAGAGAGGGAGAGTGGGGAGATAGGGTTAAAGGGAGATGGGGGAAGGGAGAGTGAGAATCAATTTCCCCTTATCCATTTCACCCTCTCTCCC
>MU223450.1:114821-146401 GCA_018584345.1 Thuja plicata | reverse complement strand
AGTATGCGCCACATACACATACACATTTCTGTTTTGGGGAACAAGTTTTACTCGTGTTGCATAAATCTGAACTATATTAAAGACATTTACAAGTTTCCAAGTATTTTGGATTTTTAAGTAGGACAAAAAGATTTAGTAAGTCATTTTGGTGATTGAACCCAAACAATTACAATGTCATGTTAGGTATTTAGGATTGAAAGAAATAAATTCAGTTGCATCATTTTTCCGAAAAACCTTTATGCTTTTCATGATATTAAGAGTTTGTCCTTGTGTGTATACACAAACATTACTAAAATAAGTGCAAAACCCTAAAAAAAGCATGGGAATGGGCATCTGTCGGAAAAGGTAGTTTCGATTACCTAAATAGACCAAGAATCTTGTTTCAGAGAGGAAGAGACGCACACAGCTGAATGAAAGGCTTTATGTTTTACACTCCTTGGTCGTCGGCCGCATAGATGGATGGACTGTTAAATGCTATCTTGGATTGGGTGAATGTTTGTATAGGTAAAGCATGGAGCGGTGATGGTATGTAAGGACCTATTGGTTGTTTCGCTCTGCGCTCAAGTCGCGGTAATTGATGAAGTGTAAAATGAAGTTACATTTTCTTTTTTTTTACCTTTATGCACGTGTTGGTCGCAATTTCGACCAACACGGGCATAAAAGTAAAAAAAAGAAAAGTTAACTTTTATATTGCGACCAAACAAAACCATTTTGCAAGTTGGTCGAAATGTTTGGTCGCAATTTAGGGTCAAATCTATTAGTGAATGGAATTTGACCATGCAAAATAAGAAAACCAATTGAAAATATAGACTATGATTCAAACCAGGAAGCATGCACATCAAACTATCACTTTGAAGAAGTTCTATTGGTTTATCCGAGGGACTAATTGTAAAATGATGATGAAACTATTACACATGTGAAAGAAAAAGGACTTATCTTTATTGATTTATAAAAAATAGTACATCCAAGTCCATGTTATACTTGTTGATTAAAAACTATCCAAATATCTAAAATTGTATTATTGTATTCCTCTCTTTACATTTTACAATATGTATATATATGTGTTAGAGTGGCTTTCACACCTTTTTAGGGTGAAAAGACACAACTCTTATTATAAATTATTTTGAAAAAACAGTAAACTAACTAAAAAATAACTACCTAACTTTCGGATTTGGCTTTGGTCAAAAATCTAAAACACCTTGTGAAAATCTAATATTTCCGCTGGAGATAGGAAATTTGATTTCCCAACTGGGTCATTTTTAGATTTTTAAAATTTGACCATCTTTATCCTCTTTCGAAATCATCTTTGTAGCAGGTCTAAATTCCAGCATTTTCTGAAGGCTTCGATTAATTAGTTCTATTTATTTGTGTCATAAAGCTTCCTTCCTTTGATCTTTTTTTATGGAGAAACATGCTTCTTGATAATGGATTAGGACTTCTAAATTATCAAAATTTAAGGTACCACCAGGATCCAGAACTACTGGAGATGGATTCATAGTTTCTTTATGTCATTTCGGCCCAAGCCTTTCTCTTGGCATATGGCTCTCCATGGTGACTCTCCCAGAATGCCTTCCCAGTATACCCAGATTTGGCATATTTTCAAGATGGAGATTTTGTTTTCCTTATGGAAAGACCGTACTGTTGTTACTTTTACTCATAGCTTTCTAGATATTACTATTTCTCTTTATGCTAAGGCATGTTTATGTAATAATGTCATGATGTAGATTCAAGTACAAGTTGACAAGGTTTACCTTGAGGTCGCCCACTTGTAGGAGTTGCTACAACATTGGGGTAATGCCCCTTGTACTGTTGCTCGAGTGCTGTCGAATTCTCTCTTTGCTGACCACACACAACCCCGGGATCGGTGCCATAGTAGGAGTGCCTCAACGGGGCGATCCAGAACACCACACTCTTGGCACTGCCGCTCCTCCTCTCCTCTTGATAGGAGGGACTCGACTACTGGCTGGCCTTTAGTGCATGCCTCTACTGCTACTTGGTCATTGGCCACTGTTCCTGTGTGGCCTCCCGCCCCTTTTGATAAGATCCCCCACCTGGCTCTGGCAATTTCTCCTAGGCGGGAGGAAGGAGAAATTGAAAAAGAAGAAACTAATGATGGGTGGTCTTTTCCCGACCAGACCCCTGGGCCCAATGTTTGGGGTAATCCAAATGATAAAGATCCTCCGCCCTCTTCTGCTCTTGTTGTCGCAGCCTGAGGGCTTCTTACATGTTTTCTTTTTATGAATAGTTGTTTAATTCCGGTGTGAAGCCAAGTGACTCTTTGGAGGGTTATTTTTTATCCCTTGAGCTTTTTTTGTGAATACTGTACTTTATTATATTATTAATAGTAAAGTCCTCTATTCATAAAAAAAAAAAACTATATCTCTCAATTAACGTAACATTCTTTAGTATCGTAAAAGACAATTAAATTTACAGAATTGTTTCACTCGATCTATTCTTGTTAAGTCGATAGACTTATTGTGGCGGAGACTTCTTCCATATTGTTCTAATAATCTGGCGTTGTCAATCATATCTCTATGATCAAATGCAGATGCAAATTGCTGAGGTGGAATCACAGTTGGCAGACGTTGTCATAACACAAGCTTTCTTAGCAGCCATATTTTAATAATGAAAACTCTAAAATCGTTGAAGAGAAAAAATTTCGGCGAAGCTTTATAACGGTAAAATCCATTCTCATGGAACATGCAAAATGTGACATCGTGCCATTCCTATGGAACATGCAAGCGAACATAATAGAACTTCCTATGGTCACCGATGTTTCTACACAATTTCAAAGCTATCGATTAGTTTACTCCTCTATGGTTGTGTCTTTCTGCCTCGGCTCCAGCTCTCCCACCACTTACGCCTGCAACTATTTGTAGCATAATTTTGGGAAAGAGTCCTGCCAGATTGTCTGAACAATACGGCATTGTCTTACACTGAGAAACACAGAAGATGTCGGGGAACTTGTTTCCAATGGAAGTACATGCAAGTGATAGTTCACTGTAAAGATGGCTACGACTGTGTTACACCAAATGGAGGCATCAATACAGCGAATTGCGTAGCACATGCAAAGAAATTTCTTGATCCCACCCACCTAATTTATGTATCATCATTCTCTTTACTTCCTCTCGTCCTCAATTGCAACTGCGTACACAATTTCAGGAGCTAAGAAAATATGGGAAAGATTGAACCTGTCTGATGTGGTTGCTACTAGGCATAAGTCCTTCATCCTTTCCATTTTCATCAAAGTCCTTGGCCGATCAAACCTTCAAATCTTCGATATACCTAGTAGGTGAAATCTTTGTTCATTTCTTTCTTTCTTAGTTTGATTTTGTTTAAGGTTTAGGGTTTGTATGAAATATGGAAAAATGTTTACAGGGTTGACAATCGAGGACTACAAAAAGATTGTACAGAAAAACATGGTACTTGCAATTAGCAGACGATAAGTTAGAAAAGAAGAAAAAGTGGGCAAGAAATGGATAGAGTGGAGTGTGGTGAGTGTAAATCCTGGAGGTAATTTCATTTGCCTAGAAATGACTATGGCCTCTTTATAGTACTTTTGTTTTCTATATTGAAAGTTGAATGGACACATCAATCCTGAAAATTCAAACTTATGGCAGACGGTCATCAATGATATCAGAGTAGGCTAGATAGCGGTAATTCTAAAATGAGCCAAAGGAAAAATGTAGCCAAGGGAAGGAAGAAGTCTACTACAAATCTGAAAGGGGAATGATACATATTTATCCCCTTCCCCTTTATTTTAGAGTGTATAAGCCAATACTTCGATATGACTTGTCAAGAGATTTTGTCAGTAAGTTGTGTTTTTCTGAAGAATTTATGAAGAGGATGTGAATTTTTCTGATGTTAAGATTTAATGAAGTGGGTGTGTACCATCCAACTGTTTAATTCAGTGTATGTGATTGATCACAATGTTTTATGAAGTGGGTGTTAATTGTCTGAACATTATATGAAATGGGTGTGAATTTTACTAAGATTTTATGATGTGGTTATATTGGTACAGAGGGCGACCTGTATATCAGGGAATTCTGGTTATTATATTGAGATTTTAAGAGGTCTTATGCAATCTTAAAATCATCGGGTTTGATGTATAGGGGTATGCATGTATTGCACTGTGGTAAAAGAAGGGAAACGACCTTTACCATTACATTATCCATATCTCTTGTGAGGTATGTGGAATGAAATAATTGCACTTTCTTTTTATCTGGCATCTTAATTGATGTCTTGGATTTGAATAAATTTTTAATATTTGATGGAATTGTAATGTTCTATATTTTCTTAAGCTATCCCTTATTGAAACCTCTATAGCTTTATGTGGCTATTCAACACTTCTGGCTTTTGTGTTAATGTGTTTTTGTTGAAAATAAATTAATTACCTACAACTACCACTGTCGGCACCAGTAGCTGCCAACACAGTGAAACTAGAAACTTCCAGCTTCATCAAACATTATCCACACAAATCCAGAATGTTCTCAACCTTTGTAGACAGTATGGAAAATATATCTCCTCTTCTATATATATTGAAAGACCCAGCTTTGCTAATTACTCTTCCAGCAGAGTCCAGCTCTGTAGAGCTATATGGAGTTGTATAATATTTCAGTCTGATAAATATAATTTTCAGTTTGTCTTCTGTTCTCTGTTACTCTCCATTTGTGTTTCTTATGTGCCCTATTTTGCTGTGTGTTTCCTCTGTGCTCTATTTTCTCAACATGGTATCAGAGCCCATGGAAGCAGATCTTGGAGAGCCTGAAGAGAGGTAGAAAAATTTGCTGCTTGGATGATGCATACTTGGTGCTCCAGATGTTTTGGGGGCTGATCAATTCGAGGAAGATATGGCTACCCAAATTCCTAACTCCATGCCAAGAAGAAGGTGAGCTCGTTGTCTGCACTTAAATGTGTGGTTTATAACAAATAGAAGAAGAGTGCCGCTAAAAATTGTAAAGGCTGATTGCAGACATTAGAGCCTGATCGCAGTTTTTGGAGGAAATATTTTTTTTGTGGTGTTGCAGATTTTAGAAATCATTGACTAACATTTGACAGTAATATTGAAAAGATCCTTTGTAGCTGAGATCGTTGGAGCAAGGAAAAACCCTCTCGTGTTAAGCCAGAGGATCGCTGGCCACTGAAACAAAATTATGGATTAGTCAAGCCCTCTCAAGATTGTCATCAAACTATGCTGGCTGATCATGGGATCTTGAAAGTGAGAGATTTCAGTATTTTTGAAGTTGTTACAGACAGGAGAAAATAGTTGTTTGAAGTCAGATTGTGGTTTGGAAGTTTTTTTAACAAATCTGTTATGCAGTGTTTTTGGCTATACAAAAAGGAAAAGAAGTCTATGTCTGGTTTTTTGGTTGTGTTTCTCCCCTGTTTTTTTTCTTCCTCTGCCCAGTTTATCTGAGTAGATTGTTTAGGTTGGAGGTAAGAAAATTTGTTTAAATGTGAATGGAATGTTGTTGCGATACCCCTCAAGCTATCACCGTTTTCATTTTGTGAAGTAATATTTGAAAGGCTCTTGAAAAAAGGCCAATTTCAAATAGTGTGAAATCATGAAGTTGAAGAATGTATTGTACCTGAATTATTTTAAGGGGTGCATTATCGGTTGTACCCGACACCCCATAAGTTTTTGGTTACTTATTGATGAACCATGTATCTGAAAAGGAGTTCTTATAGAACTGGCGAGTACAGCGGCTGGGCACCCATGTATCTCGGTAGATGGATTTCTTTTCATATGGACTCAATAATCCCTTTTCATACAGGTGCAAATCGAAAAAATATCAGAGTGATGATGGTTTCCCCGCAATGATGATTTGTGGTCATTAGAACCAGTGAGTGCTTGGTTTGTGGTAATCCTGAAACCATTTATTGTGAGGTTCGTGGTCATCCTTAAACCACTTTCTACTTTCTAATTTCTTATGTGAGGTTTGTGGTGAGCTAAAACCACTTGAGTGCAAAGTTTGTGGTGACTGAAAAAGTACTTCAAACTTGCACATTGGGTAGGGGTAATCCGTGAAAACCCAACAGTGAGGGATTGGGGAAACAATATGAAGAATTTGATAAGTGAATTGTAAATGGGTACCTAACAAGGCTATAAGCCAGGACCCATCATTTCTACATTATGGGGGGATATCTGAAACAAATCGATCATTAATTTATAGGGGGATGTTGAAAATAAATTAATTACCTACAACTACCACTGTCGGCACCAGTAGCTGCCAACACAGTGAAACTAGAAACTTCCAGCTTCATCAAACATTATCCACACAAATCCAGAATGTCCTCAACCTTTCTAGACAGTATGGAAAATATATCTCCTCTTCTATATATATTGAAAGACCCAGCTTTGCTAATTACTCTTCCAGCAGAGTCCAGCTCTGTAGAACTGTATGGAGTTGTATAATATTTCAGTCTGATAAATATAATTTTCAGTTTGTCTTCTATTCTCTGTTACTCTCCATTTGTGTTTCTTATGTGCCCTGTTTTGCTGTGTGTTTCCTCTGTGCTCTGTTTTCTCAACAGTTTTTAAGTTGTTTTTTTCTATAAAACAATTGTGGGTCATTTCTATGTATTTATAAGGAAAGCTACAGAGACACGTATTTTACATTAATGGAAGAGCATGTTTGATAAGTGTATTTATTTGGAACTATTAAAGATGATAGTTTAGAGCTTATCTTTGTTCCGTTGGCTCATTTCTGCGTAAAATTTTCAAACAATTCTGTGATCAGCAAATTGTGTCTTCTCGTGCAACTTCCACTCAATAGAGGGCAAGTTCTAATTTTAAATCTACACAAATCTATATTGTAAATCAAAACTGCTAATATTTATTAAAAATCTTAGTCTATAATATTTGTGTAAGATTTGCCATCATTCTATGCCTGAATGAAAATCTTGATTCTTAAAATTTCTCCTTCCTCTTGAATTTAAAGGGAAACAAAGAACTAATATTTTTAGACATTAAAATATCACATTTTATGATTTTAAACACAGGCCAGATATAAGCCCTTATCATAGTGGTCCAAAAGAACAAATTTGGATTATGAATTTTGTTAAACAGTGGAAATGTATCTCCTAAATCCCCAAATTCCACATATGTGAGAAAAAGCTTTGTTTGATAAAATGTGATATTTAAAATCCCAGTTTTTACTATATGAGCATGGGATACTTTGAACTGCATCAAAAGGGCAATTGATGAACCAACTGTTGGAGAATGGTTCCAGACAAGAAGATCAAAACACCATTGTTAATAAGTTTCCAGTTAATGGAGTGACACTGCCCACATGTATGAACTTACAAAGTTGTTACAAAGGCAATAGGACTAACGAGGAAGAATTTGTTCTTAACAAAACCCAAATTGATCTAAATTAACATCCGATGTGGGAGGACAAATTATCAGGTGGAGTTGGTTAGGTGAGTATGTTGAGGCTTCTCCAAGATGCAAATTTACCTCTTGATATATATCTAAAGCAGCAAGGCTTCCAAGGCTTGATATGTCAATAGGGAAGCATGCCAATGATGGGATTCCATTGTCATCCAAGTGAACAAAGATTGGATGAGAAAAGGTACAACATACTTGTTGTTCAAAATGAAGAACATGTGAATGGACATCTTTTTCTTCCTATTAATGAAGGACAGGTTTTGGCAAGCTACAAAGCTCTAAAATTCATAAATGACAAGTAACCAAAAAGTTTTAGTGGCTGTCAGCTAGATAGATTTTAATAGCTATATTGTAATTTGTAAACATGGTGATCATTGATGATCATAATTCCATTTGGAATTCAATAATAATTACAGGAAAGATCATAATTGGTAGCATAAAAATCACCATTAATTTAGTGAGTCTGCATAGGTTACTCGACAGGATTTCAGTAGAGGCCAGTAGGGAGAGATTTTATAAAAATTAAGAATTGTTTTTTCTTGTGGACATTCAGGTCATATTGTCACTTTTTTCTCTTAGAGGACAACTCCTACTACTAGTTAGAGGTATCCTACTTCTAAGCCCACAGTGGGTGATTTTGGTAAATCAACATCGAGTATTTGCAGTTGTTGATTACCAATAGCCTACACATCATAACACTGTCATGGAACACTATCATCAAGACATCAAGCATGTTGGTAATACTACTGTATCCATATTATTTAATATAGGGGCTACAAAATCTTTTATATATCCTATTGTTAAGCGTGGTGGGTTGGCAGTGGTAAGGAAAAAGGATGGGGGTAGCTAGAATTAGCCTCAAGAGCAAAAATGGTTATAAACTCTTTTGTCGAGGGTTGTGTTGTTGATCTCTGTAATTTTGAGACATTAGTAAACTTGTGTGTTATTCCTTTGGGTTCATATAATGTAGTATTGGGCATGGACTGGTTGGGAACCCATAACGCTAATATCAACTATCAGTATAAAAGAATCGTGCATAGATGACGTAAGTATGGATGTAGAAATTATGGGTGGTTAGAGGACTATTTCTTTGAGAATGATTTTTTCCATGCAATTGAAGAGGTGTATATGATTGGGTTGTGAGTTGTTCACAGTGAGATTAAATGACCTTGATGAGGGAGAGAATAAGGATTTATCTTTAGATAGCCATCACCTTCCTCACAATGAGAGTAAATGACCTCAATGAGGGAGAGAATAAGGATTTATCTTTAGATAGCCATCCCCTTCCTCAGGAGTTTGTAGATGTATTTCCTTGTGATATTTTGAGTATGCCTCCCAAATAGGATATAAATTGGCACATATAGCTTGTTACTAGAGTAGAGCCTATATCTAAGGTACCCTATCAAATGACCACACAGGAATTAAGTGAGCTTCAACTCCAGTTAGAAGAACTTATAGCTAAGGGTTTTATTCAACCGAGTGTGTCTCCATGGGGAGCCCTGATCATATTTGTGAAGAAGGATGGCTCACTTTGATTATGCATTGGCTATAGGCAGTTAAACACGGTCACTATCAAGACTCGCAACCATGAATAGATGACCTCTTTGATTAGGTAAAAGGTGCAAAGGTATTTTCTAAGATTGAGCTTAAGTTAGGATATCATCAGCTACAGATTTATGAAGTAGATATCCATCACACAACATTCCACACTAGATATGGTCACTATGAGTTTATGGTGGTACCTTTTGGGTTGACTAATGATCCACCTATTTTCAAGAGCTTGATGTGTGGTATTTTTTGCACTTATCTAGATTGGTTTGTCATTGTCTTTTTGGATGGCATCTTGGTCTACTCGAAGACAGTGGAGGAACATGAAGAGTATTTAAGAGAGGTTTTGTAGTGTATTCATGATTATCAATTGTACATCAATCTTGCCAAATGCAAATTTTTATAGCCAAATATTAAATATTTGGGGCATATGATTTCTGGAGAGGGTATCTTAGTTGACCCTTCTAAGATTTAGACAATCATTGATTGGCCAACATTGACGAATTTGGTGGAAGTCTACATTTTCCAATTACACTCATATGCAATGACTAAGAAGATTAAAGGAAAAGAAAACATATGTGATTATGTTCTTTGACTTTGTGATTATATGCCAACATCCATGAGTGAAAAAAAGTTCATAGTGTATTATAAATTTTGAAAACATCTTAGGTCATCCAAAAGGGGCTTGAATTTTCTATTTCGAGTAAGTTTTGGTAATCAGAGTAAAGACGTACGTCTCTCCTACAAAGTTTTGCCCACATTGTACAAGTTCTTAGTTGACATAAGAATCTATTTTGTTAGTTACTCAGTCAAAGACATATATTTGTCTTATAGAGTTTTCCAACTCGGTTCAATTATATTGAAACATTACAATCTAAGACACTTTTAACCTAACAAGCAGAAATACATTCCATTCGGTTTGTAGAGTCTGTAGAACCATGGACAAATTCTACGGGGACCACAAATTAACACTATGGGTTTGTAGAATCTGTACTACCATGGACACAGATAATTTGTAAATTTTATCTAACGACGCTAACAATGCATCTTGGCACGGGCAATGGGAAGCTCAATACAACGACATCATTTAATATAAACAATATTGGCATAGCCTTTGCACCCTTGAAAGGTGCAAGTGCTAGTATTAAATTTTGGGAAGAATTTAGCCAGATTGGTCTGATTGTCTTACGCGCCAAAAATTCTCCTCCGATGGTTCCTAATTTTCTCTTTGTCCAGTGTGGAAAGGCACCACGCAGATATATTCTTGATAGCTTCAAAATTCAGTGCTTGTGCTTACATAAAAAAAATTCTTCCATGTATTTGAGATTTGTATTTAGGGGGCAAAGAGGGGCATTTCTAGGCACAAATCAATGTCAATAGCAGGACTAAAATACAACATTATATTTTGCCGCATATTAAATTAAAATAAATGGGCAATGTTCTCTAAAGGCTGAAATTGATTTTAAAAGTAAAATATCAGGTAACATTACATAGGACAGTAGGAATAATTGTTGCCAATGCATGTTGACTATTTATTGTTGTTTTTGTAGGGCCATCATTTCCCAGACCTGCGACGAATTAGATTTTTAATAAGCCGATGCACAAATTGAAAAAGTGTATAGAACTGTTGATTGACTTAAAATGAATACAATTTTCCAGAGCATATGACCACTCCAAACCAAATGGAGAGCTTCGTGCTGCATGTTTACAAAACGTATCAGGTAAAAATGAATCTTCTGCTTATTTTGTTGGATTTAATTTTTTTTTCTATTTTTTAAATCATGTTTCCATCAAACGTATAATCTAGGATCATAAGTGTAAACATGTTTATTTTCAAACCGCAAATATGCTGGTCACCCTGAAATGAGTGAGATCTCATCAGATAGACTCCTAGGGTAATAAGATAATAAATAAATGCTATATGAGAATGTCAATAAAGTTGATTTGAGGTATTTAGCATATGATAAAGTTGATTGGAGGTTTTTAGCAAAATGTACAGAAAATTTTGGTTATTCTCGGATAAACCTCATATATTATTGCACATCTACTCTAAAGTTTTCTATTTTGATCAACGGGTCTCCTGTAGGTTTTTTTAAGGAACTAATGGCATCAGGCAGGGTGATCCCCTTTCTCATTTCCTCTTTATCATCATGGCAGAAGAACTTGGGCGCAGATTCATAAATCACCAAGATCAAGGTTTAATCCAAGGGGTGGAAATCACCTCATTGATCAAAGCTATCACTCATCAACAATTTGCCGATGATATTCTTTTGTTTGGCATAGGTAATACAATAGAGGCATCCTAAATGAAATATATATTGGATAAATATTCACTGACGTCAGGGAAAGAGGCCAACAAAGATAAATAAAAAATATACTTTCTTAACACAAGGAAAAAGGTTCAACATGACATTCAAAAGGTTTTAAAGTTTAAAATTGGCTACTTTCCTTGCCAATACCTTTGCATTCCAATAGATAAAAAATTAAGGTCTAATGTTGCATGGAAACCCATTGAGGAAAGACTGGATAGGAAGATGTATTCCTGGAAATCTAAATGGTTAACTTGGGCTGGGAGAGTGGTTCTGATAAAAGCTACTTTAGCTGCTATCCCTATATATCTTTTCTCTTGCCTCTCTCTACTTGTAGGGTGTTACATGAATATAGTTAAAAATTTGAGAAAATTCTTCTGGCAAGGTACAGACACTAAGAGAAAATTCACTCTTATCTCTTGGGAAAAGATATGCAAACCATTTGAGGAAGGAGGCATTGGGATCATGGATCAGCAGAGACAGAATCAAGCTCTTGGAGCAAAGCTATATTGAAAAATTTTAAAAGAGAAGAATCTTAAATGGGTCAAAATTCTTAGAGGAAAATACTTCCATCATTTAGATGATGCAAATGTGATAAGAGCATCTAACCTTCCTAGAGGCTCCAAAATTTGAAATTTCATCTACAAATCAAGAGGAGTTATAGAAGAGAACATCTCTTGAAACATTAAAGATGGGTCTTCTGCCAGATTTTGGGAAGACTCTTGGGGTGGTGAGCCCTGCATTCACCAAATGTTAGGCCAGAATAATATTAGCAGAATTTGCTTAGAGGAATGGGGCCCCCTGGTTAAAGACTACATATATCTAGATTCTCATAATTTTGTTGATGGCTCTTGGCAATGGAAGAAATTTGAACCTCTTAATATTGACCCCTCAAAACTTTGTGCTTTGAAAAAGATTATTTAAAACAGATCCATACTGATCAAAGCAAGGCAGGATGATTTAATTTGGAATGGCTCAAAAATAAGGGATTATAAGGTGAAGGATGGATATAAGATTCTCTCTGTCATTCCTTCTCAACAACAACCCCAAGTTTATAAATATTTATGTTGGAACAAAATTTGTCTCCCTAAAGTAGGAATATTTTCCTGGGCAACAATTCAATGAAGGATACTAACGGCCAATTGGTTTTAAAAAATGGGATTTTATGGCCCCTCTAGATTTGTGTTATGTCAAAGTGATGAAGAGGATACATATCATCTACTATTATCATGCCCTTTTGCAATGCAATGCTGGAGATGATTATGTGCTAAGCTGGGCTGGTACTCTGCTCTCCCCAACGACATTCTATCTCTATTTACTTCTTGGCCTCAACTTTACAAGGACAGTTTATGTGGCAACTTATGGATTATTTCTCCATCCATTCTAATTTGGGAGCTATGGAAAGAGAGGAACAGAATAATCTTTCAAGATATTTCTCTAGAATATGCCTCCATTTGAAGCAGAATTGAGGCATCCATCGTGGAAGTTATGAATGTCAGGATTCAATTATATAGTGCTCAACATAAGTCCTACACAAGTTGGGATGATCTTATGTTCAAGAATTGGTTTGGGTTAAAACTTCCTTTAACAATTGGTAAAAGTGTCAAAGCTACTACAAGTCTTAGAGCTAATTGCAAATGGAGGAATCCTTCTTTTGGATGGAGTAAAATGAACTTTCATGGTGCTTCAAAAGGCAACCCAGGTCCTTCTGGAGCTAGATGCATTATTCATTCTGATGAGGGAAAATTAATTGCAAAATTTGCAAGCCCACTGGAATGTGGCACAAGTAACATGGCGGAATTTAAAGCATTACTTCTTGGCCTGTCACTGTCATTCGAATTAGGGCTCAAAAAAGTGAAAATTGAAGGAGATTAACAGATTACTATCAATGCAGTTAGAGCTGGAATGACCCATAACTGGAAACTTCAAGCAACTTTGGAGGTTATTTTAAAATTAATAAATAAATTTGAATCCTCAACGGTCAATCATATTTATCGAGAAGGGAACGCTCTGGCTGATGAGTTGGCCAATATTGTTGCTTCAGGAGAATACATTAAATGCATTTGCTAATTCATCATGGCACTCGGCTAGGCATTCATTAGAGCTTTGGGTTACCATTCTGCGACACTGCCTAGGTTAGATTGTCTTTTCATCTTTAATTCTTGATATAGTCATGGTCGTGGCCAAGATGTTCATTGGAGTTGAAAAGACAGCTCCTAACATTTCCATCTAGCTGATTGTGATCCGGCTTAATGGTGCAAGTTTGTTTAATATCCCAATCTTTTGCATGGATGTAACGCCTTCATAAATGCACATCTTGTCATTCTGGCGGGAACTGTACTAAGGTACCTTTTCACGCAACCCTTAGTGGAAGATTGGGCTAGTTGATGCGGGAGCTTTGGTTATTGACATTTATCAGACTCATATAGCAACGAGTCATTCATTGCTTGGGGAAGCTGATGGGTACAATGCTAGTGAGGGGTCGATTCTACAGCAAATTTTCTTATTTATGCTACCCAGCGAGTTTAATTCTATTATAACAAGCCAGAGAATTTCTTTGTTTGGATAGTTGGTAGAATTTTAGTTTTCTCCTCCGTCCTTTCACAGCATTGTAAGCTACACCAATATGTATACTCCTATCAAATTCAGTGCGGATGTAGACCAGGTCACTTTTGATACTCCTGTCTCTTTCAACCATCTTTCGGGTGCATGTATCTACCACCATCCCTTGGTTTTTCACGCAGTGAGGAGAGTTTTGGGCTTCAATTTCTTAAACACAAATCATAGATTCAGGGTCCTTTCTGACATCTATGCAAGCTTCCTTGCAAGCATTTTAGTGGTCGGGCCTCCAAAAACATAGTAGAAGACATGTGTGATAGGTTGTTTTATGGTAAATTCATTGTAGATCTCAACAATGTTGTTTTGAATATCGATGCGGACTTGACCACTCCTTTTCCTTGGGATCGAGCTACATCCATTACAGCAGGGCAACCTTTCCCTGGGTTTGCATTAGGTGCACGAAGGAATTTCTATGTTGGCCCTCCTCGCCGTATTTTCGTTCTCTGGAGGTGGGAGTGGGAGGATCACCATGTGTGCCTCATGATGATGCGCAGAGGACTAAATTTTCTTTCTAAGATCCTGGGAATTGAGGATGGGCTTTTTGCCCCGTTTGGATATGACCTAGATGAAAATTTTCCTTGGGTACACCAATTTAAGTATGATGAGAAACTAGATGGGCTAGGTAGCCCAGTATCTTTTGATACAGATAATGGAGGTGAAGAGATGGAGGAAGACTCAGACGAAGAAGATGATCCTAAAAATGAGATAGGGGATGATATTGAAGATATTGTGGGGTTGGACATGGCTGTTGTGGTTAACTCAGAGCTTGAGGAGGTCTCTCCAGAGGATGATTCTATGGATGGCAGTGGGGACTCTCTTCTGGCTGGTAGCTCTAAATCGAACTTAGATTTTTTGTTGTTTATTATCATCTTTCGTTACGCTTAAGATTATCTTTGGATGAGCCTTGGTGCTCTGGTTTTGGGGTTCACAATCCTCTAGGTGGGATTGGGTTATGAACCAAGAACAATTTTCTGCATTGCAATATCAAGTTGCATGTATGGGTGAAAATACACATTATGAACTTAAATTTATAATTATCTTCATTAACATTCTATTATTTAAGATATTAGCAAAATAATATAATTTTTTTTTTGAAAGTGCTTATAATAATTTATTTTGTATGCTTAGAAAATTTAAATAAATAGTTGTATGAATTAAGGAATGTGATTAAATTAAAATTAAAATATAATGTATATTTATTAACATTTTTTTTAAGTAATCGGAGTGATGTATTTTTTTTTAGAGAAAATAGATGAAACATATAATTTTCTAGCTATCTAATCCTTTGATTTATTCGGAATTCTCTACAACTATTGAGTTTGGTTGGGAATTAAAATTATGAACATTGTTTTCTCTCTGATTTGGGTAATTGGAATTCATAGTGAAACGATTTCTACAGTTAGAGAAAAGGTGGTGCTGTATAAGTTTATAAACACTTCAATTTGCTCTCATCCTCATGTTTCGAGGAGGAAAGTGTAATACCCTACCCTATCACTGTATTTTGGTTTTGTGTTTAGGATCTCTGTCTCGTGTATGTTGATGCGTATTGGATTTATTCTTGGTGGCCTTTGGATTTATTTGCTTTTGGTGTTTTACTTGCGAACTTTGTTTATTAGTGGATACAATTAATGTTTATATATGTGTAATAGTAATATTATTGATATTGCTAATTACCATCTTAATATAATGTAATTCAAGGTGAGATGTGTTTTCGATCTAATATATATAATAATTACAGTTTTCAATGAGGCAAGATAATATTATTATTAATATAATCAAATATAAATTCATATAGGAAGATATTAAATATTGATTAATTATCATTACTATTGCTTCAGTTATGATTTGATTACCTTATACAATAATCTTGATTGTCAATAATTGATTTCTAGGGTTTGAACTTACGAAATTAAATAATTTTGATATGATTACCAAGATTTTTAGAAAGATAGGTTTTTGTTAAATAATAATTATCCATTATGGATTAAGAGGTACGACTTAAAATAAAGATTGTTTTAAAGTTATTTTAAATATTAATAATATTAAATATTTATTAATAAATTTAATTAATGCTAGTATAACTTCTCTTAGAAGTTTCCATTTTATAGCATAGATAATTTTTATTTTATAAGAAAGTTTCTATCCCCTTCCTTTCATTTATCCAGTACATGTAATGGCATGGTTGTTGTCCAAATTTTTTGGGAGTTACTCAAGAATACCCCTTTTGGGTTGGCATTTCCTAATGGGGTTGGAAAGTTGTTTTTGGGTTAGATTGCCCTCTATTTCGATAATGATCTTCTATTAATTATTTAGTTCAATAATATCCCTTGCAGTCAAACAAGAACTTTTTATTATTTCCTTCATCTAAACAATTTTCATTTAGAAGTGGTGTTTACTGGTGATATTGTTCAGCCTGCAATTGATTTGTCAGTTTACATGCAATTCGATTTCCATCTCCAACAATGGCATAAAGCCCTTCAATTGTAACTGTAAAATTTGGGTGCTCTGTTTAGCTTTTCATATCTGAGCATTCATTTTTCCCACAATTCCAGCCTTAGAAACCGTTGCAGTATATTCCCCATATTGGCGGTTGTTGTAGCACATCTTCTCCTCTTTATTTATTTGAAATTGTCGTACCTTGTCATAATTAAAATTATTTGTTACATACGATTGTTGCTGGGTTATCCTTTACATAGTTAATTTGATAGACTGTAAGTTTTGCAGTTAACAAAATGATATTTGTAGATTAAATTAGCCTTCTTAAATTTTATTTGATTTAGTAAATTGCTTTAGCTTATTATTGGTACTCATTTTTAAGTTTGTTTTGGATAAATTGAGTAGTTTGAATAAATAAATAAATTTGATTAGATAATAACAATAACAATTACTATAATTATTATTTGATGTTTACATTTAATTGGTTAGAATAAGTTATATTTGTGTCAATTATATTGTATCTATTTAAGTTGATTAAGTTAGGAAATTAATTGCTTTTTTTTTCATGTGTTGTTAGAAATGTTAATAATATACATATATTTATTCTATGATTAGTATATGTCTATTTAAAAGATTAGTCATATTTAGTTGATTGGTTGGTATTAAAGATGTGACCATTTGATTGGGTATTTTAGTTTAAACTAATAGTTACTAAATGCTTTATATAGTGTTATGTAGTCATTGATTAAACTTATAATATAAATATGCCTTCATGTTGAATAAGTCATTGTTTTAAAGTCTTGTAGTGTTTATTTGTATTGTTCGGGATGTGTAATCTTGATGTATGTGATCTATATACGTATTATATGTGTTAATTTTACTAAGGTTGTTGTATTTAAAGTATGAAGATCAATGATTGATTATTTGTATTTATATTATTAGGGTTGTTGTGTACACCGTGTTATGTTCAGGGAATGAAGTTCAACGATCGAGAATTCTAGTTTTAATGGTAGGGAGTTTTGGGGGCTTGTAATTTTGGGTTTGTCAAAAGATAACTAGAGGTTAAGGGGAAACTTTCATAGTTTTAATCCTTTAGTCCATGGTCACTTTCGTGGATTCATTAAGTACATTGTAATTTTATCTTTATAGATGAAACTTTTAGCTAGCATTTTATTATTTTATTTTGGTAAGATTTCTTGTCATGGATTATTATATTTCTCATGTATCTTGGGTGAAGTGAAGTTTGTAGGGTTTTTCTTTTGTGTACTAGAGGGTTTCCATTTTATATAATTTCATATGTCAATTTAATGTTTGATTATATGCATGATTTGGGTGTAAATGTGTAATTGAGGTCGCATGAGGGTCTTAGCTATTTTTCTTGACATCTATTATTGGAATCAATTTAATGTTGAATTTTTGATAAATGTGGTTTTCTTGATACCCTATGTTATGTGATGATCATGATGTCATTGTGTTATGATTTTTTAGTGTTCTTGGAGTCTAATAAAGAGATCTTATGTATCCAGTTTGTTGGTACAGATCCAAAAGAGCACTTATATTGGTGCAATGTTGTATCTAGAATTATGGCTATGTTTTGGAACTTGGAGATTTACTATATAACTATCATTATGATGTTCTTATGTCCTATTAATTGTGTTGGCATTATGGACCCTATTGATGATTTTTAGTTTATGCTCCAAATTATACTTCTTTGATTTCCTTGATTATGAGGTTAATGAGGTTTCACTTAAGATTATTTTCTTTGTTCATTATTTTTTTTGTGTTTGTTTGGAGCATAGGAGGGTTTTCTAGGACCATAGCGTGGAGGGTGGCTCACAATGGGGGTCAATGCAAAAAGTGGTCAGTCTAGGATAACCTATTGCAGATTTTTTAATCAAGTGAAAGAATAATAAAATAAAATGGGTTGGGATACACATTATAAAGATAATTTCCTCACCCAGAGCCTTAAGTATATGTATAGATAAGGATGGGTTGGATAATGTTTGGCAATCTGTGGGACATTGATTTAGCAGACTGACACCTTGTCCACAATAGAGCTATTCGATTCCACATGAGCTTCACCTACGCGTCGGGTCCAAAGAGACTATCAAGGTGACCCAAGAGAGTGGGAGCTTTGTTATTAAACCCTTCAATATGTGTCCTCATATTCTCTCATGTATTTTTTAGGCTAGCCTATGGTATCAGATTTTTCTTTGCACTTATCTTACGTTATCCTTGTTATTTACCCAAGTGTTTTTCCTATGTTAATATTTGCATTGGATGATTATTGTTTGTTTCCTTACTTGTGTTTCTTGTATGATGTGGGGCCCTTTTTATCTCCTAGCTTGGGGGAGTGGACCTTAGGGTTCCACGTGGTTGGGTGACAAATATTTTATACATCGAGTTCTTTTTCAGAGCTGTTCGAGAGCCCTTGGGTGATCATGCTACTTCACTATGTTTGTCATATAGCTTCTTGTTCATCTATCCAAATGATTTCTATGATTCATTGTATCTTATTATGTAGCTTCATGTTCATGAACTGTGACTATACCATTATATTGATGTAATTATGTTCTATTATAATCTCCTTTAAAAGACGAATGTAAAATGTATATGTAAACATGGTTTAGTGATTACTTATAATTGGTGAATGTAAACATGTGTGTATGATTACTTCAGTGGTAAAGGAAGGAGTGCACCAAGATGTTTGTCCTTAATTTGATCATATAACTATATGTTATCTGATTGTAATATTGAAAGAATTCAACCATATTGTAAACTTGATTATAGTTTTATTATAAATTTTATATATTAGTCTTGTATATTATATGTTGCTAGTAGTGATGTTGGGGAAGCTAAGATGACCTAGCTGTGTGGTTAATGTTAGCATTCATCTTATATTTAATGAAATGTATCTTGGTTAATATTTCTGTGTCATTGATGAGTTGATGTCATCTACATTTATAAATGTAATGTTTTTTTTTTTGGTGGGGGGGGCAAAAATGGTTGGGCCATTAAGATTTTTTATTATAATACCTGTTTCAAAGGCTTAGGAGGGAAAGAAACAGTGAAGAAAACCCTCCTTCCTTGCCATTTCAGAGATTTACAAACAATTTACAAAGCCAATAAGGCCCAAAAGACTGGATTCAACAAACCCCAAAACCTAGTTCCAATCTGCTATCCACAAAAGGATTTAGAACCTTACAATATTTTCTACCAGCACCTAAAACCCTGCTATATGCACTAGACCACTATTTTTAAGAAAGAGGCTTCATACTTCAAAAAAGTTGAAACATTAGAAAACATTGTTATCAAAATCACTACCTTTTCGAGGAGAAAGAGGAAGCAATATTCAAAAAATTAAACCAATACCAATAGTGCTTATCTTTTCACCTTTCCCTTAGCCGAAGCCTTGTCACTTTGAGATGTGGCTAAAAGTGCATGAGAGGTGGACGCTGCTGGGGATGTGGCATTGGTGTGATCGTCAATGTATCCTAGCACAATGGAGAACCTGTCATATAGAAAGAAGGCATTTTCTACCATTCTGCTAGGAAGGATATCCATGAACTTAATGATTTATTTTCTTAAGTGTATGATATCCCAACCTTGCAATGAAAGCTTGAGTATATCAGAGAGGCGTACGATTTCCTTTTTATTATCCAACTTTTCCAGATGGAATAAACCCCCTATCCAAGCCGTGGATGGCCTTAGCTGATAGCCATTGATATCTTCTTGTAGCTCCTCCACCGAGACAAAATCATTCTTCAGAATTTTATTGGTCATTCAGAAGAAGATATCAAAATTTGGCACCATGTCGTACCAGTTGGAGAGAAAGACCAAAACCACCTGTGTGTGTAGAAGATGATGAGGGGCGTCTGGGAGCATGATACCGTCACCTATTATACCTTTGATAGCATTCATTATTGGTTTCAGAAATGGTTTGAATGTACTGTTCATCGGATGACCCAAATATGGGTGTGAAATTGGGTGTTCCCAATGTTGTACCCTCAGGGAAACTCTCAAATTTAGCTCCCTGCAATCCATTAGATTGCCTATTTAGCCCCAAATTTGATATAATTTAGAAAATGACTGGTAAAGTGAACAATCTTTTGGGGGATAAATAGTCCTAAAGGGATGCGTGCGTCATGCTTGAATGAAAAACATGACTCCTCTTGGAATAATGATCACATGTGTTT
This sequence comes from Thuja plicata, assembly GCA_018584345.1. NCBI lineage: Eukaryota > Viridiplantae > Streptophyta > Pinopsida > Cupressales > Cupressaceae > Thuja > Thuja plicata. Next base: position 125,903 of record MU223450.1, on the reverse strand, counting down.
CAAATTTTAAAGATCTTAGGACTAAGCTCTATCTTTATTATGGTATTTAAGGATTATAGTTTTTCTTCTTTTTTCATCCTTCTTGACACAGATGAGAGCATACAGGTCGACACCTCATCCATTTGTTTCAAATCACATTAACACGCTTTTATTCCTTCATCGAGATCTAACCCTATCACTCATGTTAAAAGAAAAACTCAAGGGTTAGGATGCTACCATTGTACTTATATTCATTACGCTGACATTAATTTACCTGATATGGCCAGATGTGGACAATTAATTTCTTTGTTCAGTTTCTTTGATCATGAAGCATATCACATTTTACTTTAAGATATTTTGGAAATTATGACAGTTGGATTTGTACGAAATATCTCTCCCAATCCATCTTGTTGCCCTCAACCCCCAAGTTTTCTAGCTGGTCGGCTAGTTTATTCCCTTCTCTGTAGCAGTGTGACAATGTGTACAAAGACAGGTCTGGGAGGGATTTAATCACTTCCTGTAAGGTGTATTTGATTTCCCAACTGATTGAAGATTTGTTGGCTAGGTATGAGATAAATAAGAGGGAATCTCCTTCGATATGAAGATTTTTTATTCCCAGTCGGATTGCCAACCTAACACGAAATAAAAGTGCCTGTGCTTTGGCCATGTTATTAGTTCCTTCCGGAAAATTACAATATGCAGCTCAGAGAATAGATTTGTCTGTCTTTCTCAGAACAAAACCCACTACACTTCTTCCTAGGTTTCCTTTACTTGCTCCATCAAAATTTAGTTTAACTTGATTGGTATCTGGAGGAGTCCATTTAATACCTTTTTGCACTTGGTTTTTTGGCATGTTCCCAATCAGGAATCCTGAGAATGGAATAGATATTTGAGTCCATCTTGATAACATTACATTATCAGAAGACATAAAAGTTGAAGAAATGGTTTTCATTTTTGACACATGAGCATTCACCATTGCTGAAGTGTACTTCTCCACCAAATTGCACACCATAGATACGGTGGAGACTTGTTTTCTGAATATCCTCTTGTTTCTCTCCCACCACACACACTATACTACGACTACGGGGATAACTCTCTAGAGGATCAAAAAAATGATTCTTGATGCAGTAGAGGCCACTGCTGAAGTATCATCTGCAATGACCTATGTAAGGGACCATTCCACCCTAATTTTCCTAGAGCCCATAACCATATTTCTTGAGCAAAGTAACAACTTACTACGAGGTGATTTGTATCTTCCAAAATTTTACTACATAACGGGTATGGGAATGTGTCCATGATCCCTGGGTGTTTAAGTCTTTCACTTGATAAGATCCTATCTTGGATTGCTAGCCAAAAGAAAACCCCCATTTTCAGAAATATGGCACTGTGCCATGCAAAATTAAGAATAGAATTAGGTAATGGAGGGGCCTAAACTAGAATATGATAGCCTTCTTTAACTGTATATTTGCCTGATTTTATTTTCATCCAGATTATCTTATACCCCTTACCATTGATTAAAATAAACCTTGATTTCAAGATGTCTTCTAGCTTTGTTTTTTTTGTTTGTGAAACTTGGCTGTGGGAAATATCTTTCTAGTGCACTATCCCATCAGTTGAAGTTAGATAGTCTGCGACCCTATTACCCCAATGTTGCTGCAAAATTAATTTAATCCTCTGCAAGTTTGGTAACATGGACAATTGTGGGAGGCCATTCCATGAATCTAGCCAAAATAGAGATTTTGAACCCAAGTTAATTTGCCAGGATATATCTCTCTGCTCTTTATTATAAAATTCCACATGAATGAGTTAGGAGGAGGGTTACTGATTGAAAAAAATCTCTCTGAGTCCTCCGAATCTAAGTATTTTTCTCTAATTACTTTAGCCCAAAGGTTGTTCGGGCAGTCATAAATTTTCCAAGCTATTTTCGCCCCAAGGTTGAGGTTCCTTTCATGGATTTTGTGGAAGCCTAGGCCCCCACTTTCTTTTGGTTTGTAAAAATTAATCCAGGAGACCAGAGGTACCTTGGATTTTTCATCTATATTACCTCTCCAAATGAAGTATTTCAGGATTTTGGAAATCTTTTTCATCACGCCAGGTGGGGCTAGGATCACTAACATGATGTAGTTAGGGATTGAGCTGAGGACTAATTTTTCTAGCATGATTCTGCCTGCCACAGATAGCCATCTTGCCTTCCAGGAGGTGATTTTGTCTCTAATGTTAGATAGCACTCCATCCCAAAATGATACTTTAGCTTTACCTTGAAAAAAGGGTATTCCAAAGTATTTGGTTGGGAAAGAAGCCAGTGAGAAATCCAAATTTCTCTGAATTACTCTACTAGCTTTGCTGCTGCAAGTGTTAAAAATAAAGATCTTGGATTTTCCCTTATTTATTTTTTGACTTGATGTGTCACAGTATTCGGCCAGTGTTTCTTTGATAACATTTGCTTCCTTTACACTACCATTACCGAATAGTAGTGAGTCATCTGCAAAAAGTGTGTGAGAATTTTTAATCTACGAATGTCTAATTGAGATGCCTTCCCAAATTCCCTGAGTTTTCTTCATGGAGATGAGTCTACTAAGGCCTTCCACAAGGATAATGAAGAGAAACGATGATAAGGAGTTGCCCTGTCTTACTCCTTGTGAAGAGGAAAAATAGACACATGGAAATCCATTAATCATCACTAAAAATTTTGCTCCTGTAATGCAAGACATAATCAATTTAATGCATTTTCTGTCAAAACCCATTTTTCCATTACTGGTCGCAAGAATTCCCAATTGACCCGATCATATGCCTTTGTCATATCGAGTTTCAATACCATTTCTAGAAGATTTTCTTCTTTGATGGATTATAAATGTAATGTTAGTTGTATTTGTAGTTCAAATTTTTTTTATCTACCTTTATTCTTAAATTTTGAATTCTCCTCAGGTTCTGTCGTGGTTGCATTACATAAATTATTTGTGTTAAGAAAGTTCTTTAAAGTGGATTTGTGTTGATGTTTGGATTGGATAGGGTAGTATGGGGCAGTGGGCCTTCTTATAGACCTGTAAAGTTATAATATGCTCACATTTTTAAAAACAATGGTTTATCATTTTCACAAACTTATATTTTACAAGAATGTAAGATGACATAAAAGACACAGACTATTGTGAAAAAAAATCTCTCTCTCTCTCTCTCTCTCTCTCTCTCTCTCTCTCTCTCTCTCTCTCTCTCTCTCTCTCTCTCTCTCTCTCTCTCTCTCTCTCTCTCTCTCTCTCTCAAAGGTGCAAGTGCTAGTTATAAATTATAAATGCTAGATGGAAAATATACCATAAAATCAAATCCTAAAAATAATAATAGATAAAAAGTCATGTCTTAAATACATTTAAATGAAAATATATTTCTAGTTATAAATCCAAATTTTAAGTATATTTAACCAAATTTACTTTTCCTGAAATAGTTTTTGAATTAAGCAACAGAAAGAGAGTGTTGGCTCGAGGTACAAAAGAAGCTAACTAGAACATAATTAATAGCATATTAATCCAGCCTGAAAGCAGTAGTATATACCATATAACCTTCTACATCTATCAAAAACCAAAATGATAAAGCTAAACGACTATGAATGTAAAGTATCAAAACCTCTCAGATGGATAATATCAAGTTTTAGCAGCATAAAACATAAACCATGCCTCGCAGAGCCATTAACCATATCAAAATTATAAAAATTATAACTAAAATTAAAACAAAACTAGCCCAAACCTAGGGCTTAGGGTCAATAGAGCCACAGTCGCCGACACCTCCCTTGTCCAATAACAGAATCATTTTCTATCCCATAAGCGATTAGACAGCCACAGGTTAGGCCACTCCTCATTCAAAAATTTGAAGAGCTCACAGTTTTCTTCCACAGACTCCTTCCCAGCAGAAGCCTTTTCATTCAACAGATATAGTGTAGTAGAGGAAGCATGCATGACCTTGAGGGAAAATTAACTGACATCTTCCAGCCTTCTATTCATATTGGCCAGGTTCATGTTAAGCTTGGTCATCATGTCCTCCAGATTCACAATCTTATACTTAATTGTTCCCACCAAGCCGCCACTCAGAGTATTTTTGGTGTCCTCAGCCCTAGTGTCAACAATAGGGGCAATGTCCTCTTTCTCCACTTCAGCACCCATAGTGTGGGTGTACTTTTCCTCTTCCAGATTAGAGCCATTGTTATATTCTTCCATGCTGGGTGAACCCACATAGGCATCCTCCCGGTCGAGAAATTCCTTTAGTGTTTTTTGCCCTTTTTTCGGCAAGACGGGAGGAGCGACGAGTAGTGTTGGGGTGAAGGTTGGTAACCTAAGGACATTCTAGGTTAATGAATATATTTTTACATCTTTTGGAGGGTTGCTAAGAAGAGTCATGTCAGGATTAATTTCATGTTTAGACCCAACCCGTGAGGTAGGGGTGGAATGGGTTTCAGAGGACTTGTGGTTAGCAGCCAGGGTTGAGAAACATATAGATCTCGAAGGTGTGGGAAGACCCTAGTTGAGGGAGACCAAGGGTAATAGAAGCTATTGGATAGCTTGAGTGATTTCAATAGGAGGGGGAGGGCATAGGGCACGATGAAAGTTATAAATGCAAAAAATAAGCCCCTCATGGAGATAAACGGGTTCTTTCCCTAGGGAAATAGACTTGTGCACCTCAGCGACATTGGACTCTAAAGTATGTAACAAATAAAAAGGAAAAGAAAACAAAAGCTTATGCCTTAGGTGGTTTAGAAATGGAAGGTGGTAGTTATAAAACATACCAAAATAGACCTCTAGGGTGAAATACTTCATAACCAACTTGCAAATTTTAGGCCAAAACTCTGGCAACTCCGCATTGCAATATCCACCATTTTTTGACACGAGCTTATCGTCATTGGTGAAAAACTAAAAAAATTTAGTTTTATCTTGCGTTTTTAGGGTTTTCTGCCATTTGTGGCCTGTGGTAGGCATCCTCGTAGCTTTTCCTTTGACTCCTTGATTAATCTCAAATGTTATCCCATTAATGGTAACTTTTATTTCGGTCCAGGTCTTCACAAACTATCTGGAGATCATTTCATCATGGCCCTGTCAGATTCTTCATGAAAGGAAGAATCCCTCCCCCTCTTTATAGAAGTACATCACCATAGTGTCTAAGGAAAATTTTTCCTCTATCTTGTCTGGTTCAATCCTATGTCATTCCCCTACCATTTTAGTAGAAATTAGAGAAACCACCCACACCCAAAAATTTGTCGAGCTAGGGTTGTTCTTAATCCCGCCGTTGCAAACACCAACAACCACCCAGAAACTAGAGAAATGAATAAAACCAAATCTATTTTGAGAAATGATGGAATAATCATCGGTACTTAGCGAGGAAATCAAATTAATTTGATAGTCATAATTAAGACAATAATAACCTTTTGCCTCATAAATCTCTTCCAGCAACGCCACCGAGGTAAACATGTGAGAACAATGTTGTGAAACATAAACATCACCAATCACAATTGCCCAAAATATTTTGTAATCCATCATACTTTGCACTTGCCTTAAAATCCATTTAATATACTGATGACACTTAAAAGGAAATATTACGCTTCCCAGCCACGTCAACCTTGATTTGGAAGAGACGAGCCCACCGGTGGATGACACATGGCTATACATGTGTAGACCACTGTAAGTGGGGAGAAATAAAGAGCCCCTGGGCCCACCCTTTGGCGCCCACACCAAAAACCAGTTTTTAAACATCATGGAGATTGCTGCTAATATCTCTCATTTCCCACCTAAGAAGGTTCTGAGTGTCCTTAGGAAGAAGATTGGCATCCATCCAGCACCATATCCCATCCAACTAAAGACCAACAACCGCCATGGATTCAATGGCCAAGTTACCTTCCTTGTAGGTGTTCCTGATGTTGGTCTCATGAAATCTTCCCATCAACCCTTTTATGTCCGACAGTATGGAGTCAACCTTCTACCGAGCTAGGGGATTTCCACGAACAACCTCGATAATTATTTTGGAATCTCCCTCAATTTCAATGTTGTTACATCCTAGGCTAATAGAAATTTTTTGACCCCAAAGGAGAGCCATATCCTCAGCTTAGTTAACAATCTGATTGTTCAGGGACCTAGCAAAGGTAGCCTCCAGTTGTCCTCAATGGTCATGAATGATACCACCCCTACCTACTGCACTCCCCGAATAGACTCGTCAAATTTAATCTTGTGCTATGAGGGCTGCACTGTGGACCAAACCATAGCCAATCTAGCTACAAATTTTGTATTTTTATGGTTGGAAAACCCCTTATCAATTCCCCACTCACGAGAAATTTTCCAATTAGAATCAGAAGGGGGAAGACCTGGGCTCTTCTAGTGGACCAACATCACATTCTCTTGAAATAGTTATAGTCCCTGATGGAAGACCACCATTTTAGATAGTTAAGTATCCTTGAATATCCTGTTGTTGTGCTCCTTCTAGATGATCCAACAAAATATGGGAGGGATTTGGTTCGACAAAAAATTTATTAGGGGGTGTTGAGAGGGGGAGTGCCAATCATGTATCCAATCTGGGATATTCCTATTAGGAACCCAGAGGATTTTGAGCTGAGAGAGAATCTCCTCCCATATTTTAGTGGCAAAATCACAGTGCAACAAGAGGTGGTTTAAAATTTCCTCCTCCTTCTTACAAAGGCAACATCTGTTAGCAAGACTATATCCCCATTTTACCAAATTATCAATGGTGAGGATTTTACCATGTAGAACCGTCCACCAGAAGAAATTAAACTTAGGTTTTAATTGAGGTTGCCAAACTTTCCTCTAGCATGAAGTATAAACCATTTCATTGATCAGCAACCCATAAGTCAACTTAACACAAAAACCCCCATGTTGGGTGTGTCTCCAAAGTACCATGTCAAGTTGATCCATAAGGGGGATGTGCACCATGTGCAATAAATCACTAAGCTTGATTTCCAGATTGGTGAGAATGAGTTTGCCTTGTAGGTGTGGGAGGAGATTGATCCAATTGCCATTGATAATGTAGTTGGAGACCATGGAACCAACTCCTAGAGTCAGGATGTTTATTAATTGAGAAAATTTGGAGGTCCCCAGGGTGATGTCAGGAAACCAAAGGTCATCCTAGAAGTGTATCTCCCTTCAATTTCCCAATAACCAAGTAGCCCCCTTTTCCATAATACCTCTACCTTTGAGAATGTTGTTCCAAATTTTGGATCCTCCGGGGTGGCCTTGAACCATACAGAGTTTTCAAAAGTGACCCCCATCTAGATACTTTGCCTCCATAATCTTGCACCAATTAGTAGATCCAATAATCAAAGTTCAAGCAACCTTGGAGAGAAGGGCCCTGTTGAGGTTGAGAAATTTATAAGACCTAAGCCACCAATAGATTTGTGGAGACAAACCTTATCGACCAGCCAACTAGGTGGATGCACTCCTTATCCTTAGCATTGGACCAGTGGAAGGTATGTTGGATTTTTTTCAGCTATGTATCAGGAATCCTGAGATTTTAAATATAGAAAGGAAACACATGGGTATACCTTGAAGGGAGGAAGCAAGAATTTGGAGCTTACTAGCATTGCTAAGGAGCTTACCTTTCCAACCCGCTAGCTTTCTTTGGGTCCTCTCAAGAATGGTGTTCCATAATTCATTCTTCACATCCTTAACAGTCAGTGAGAGGCCCAAATAGGTGGAAGGAAGCGTATTAGCCTTGCATCCCAAAATCCTAAAATTTTTATCCTAAACAACATTATCAGTGTTAAAGATAAACATTCTACTTTTTATGATAGTTGATGTGTTAGCCCGAAGCAGTAGCATAATTATCCAGCAGTTTCTTCCACATGCAGGATTCTCTAACCGTAGAGGCACCGAAGAAAAAAGTATCATCCACATACTATTGTAGGACCGCTGACGGAAGGGTCATAGTCAACTTGATCCCCTCAATTTCTCTAGTATGAGTAATTTGAATCATCTTACGTCCAAGAAGCTCTGCAAGAAGTATAAAGAGGTAGGGATAGAGGGGTTCCCTTTGATAGATTCCCTTGTCTAGAGTAAATTTAGCTCCTTGTTTGCCATTGAATAACACCAAAAATATCACCATTTCCAAGCAAGCCTTGATAAGCACAATGAACTCATCAAAGAAACCAAAAGTAGCCAGAACCTTGTAGAGAAAGGTCCAGTTGACTTTGTCATAGGCTATCAAGACATCCAATTTGAGTGCCATCCCAACAAATTTAATATAGTCAATAGAGTGCAGAATTTCATGGGTGGTTATAGTCGCATCCATGATTTACCTACCAGGCACAAAACCCTTATGGTTAGGACTGATTAATTTTTCAAGCAGTAGTTTGATACGATTGACCATGACTTTTGAGAAAACTTTATAAAGAGTATCGCAGAGGCTTATAGGTCGAAAGTCTTCCATAGCCATTGGCTCAACACACTTGGGGACTAGTACAATATAGGTGTCACTAAGTTTCTTTAGAATTTTTTTGCACCTAAAAAAGTCACGGGCAGCTCTGGTCACATCAGTGTCAACAATATCCAAAAATTCCTGGAAAAAGGTCAGGGGGAAGCCATCAGAGCCAGGGGCCTTATAGGGTCCCATGGAGAACAACCCCTTACGAACCTCATCATTAGAAACCCTGGAGAGGAGGAACATATTATCAGTATTATTTATGGCCCTAGGAAGTTGTGAGATGAGTTGATTTTGTAGACTCACAGAGTTTCCCGAATTCAATTCAGTAAAGGATAGAATGAAATAGTTAGTGCCTAACTCGCTAAGTTGGATTGGCTCAGAGATTTCAGCTCCCCCATAGTTTTTCAGTATGTTGATGAAATTCGTCTTCTTGTGCTTGGAGGTAGAATGATGAAAAAAAAAATCGTAGTCTCCCAACGTAAGCCATAAGACTCTGGACCTCTGCTTCTAGAAGATTTCCACATTGGCCAGAGTATCCTTCCAACATTTTTTGGTATTTTCTTCTTCTATGTGTAGATCAGTTGACAGATCACCTTCTGCCATTTGTCCTTGCAGAACTTCTAGTTTTCTGATAGTGCCTTCTTTGTTTGGAAGATGTCTCCAAAGGTTATTTTGTTCCAACCCTTGACAACACCTCTGATAAGCTCCAATTTTGAAGCAACCCTAAACATTGCCATACCTTTGATCGGGTTCAACCACCACTGTTTAATCCTCTCATGGAAGCTGGGGTGGGAGGCCCACATAATATCATACCTGAAAGGTGCAGGGTATGCGTGTTGCACATCCATCCACATAAGTAGGAGGGGGTTGTGATCTGACGTAGTCCTTGGCAAAGCAACCAATGAGGAGGCCGCTCCCAAATCCCATAAAGAGGATAGGAAGACTCAGTAGAGGCGAACCTGAATGAGGTGATTCCGTTTTCTGTTGTTGGTCCAGGTGAAGGGATTACCCCTTAGTTCAACATCATAAAGACCATTGTCACTAGAAAAACTGGCCAAGTCCCCCATGTTGTCAGTATAATCCATGATTCAACCACTTTTTTTAGATGGGAACAAGGCTGAGTTGAAATCCCCAGCCACCATGAGTTTTGAGTCCTGAAGGGGGAAGAAAGATCACGCCTTAGTTCTTGCCACACCTCCCTTCTTCCATGACTGGTGTTGGGAGCATAGATGTTGAAACAATACCAAATGACCGACTGAGAGGTGAAGGACACTGCCAGATGATGACGAGACAAGATATGCACATCACCTCAGACCAAAAAATGGTTCCAGAGGGTGGCGATTCCTCCCGACGCCCCAGAAGCTTCTGAATAGAAAAAAATGGCCCCAGGCCTGCTAGCTTTTGAATAGTTAATTAATGTTATCTTATAAATTTATCAATGTTTTTCTTTTTGACTGAATTTAAAATAAAAAGAGATATACTTAATTCTCCAGCATCAAATAGAAAACCTATAAAATTCACGATTAAAGATTAGAGCACAAACTGATTAAATGACTTCCCCAAAAGTCATATTCTTTCACCTATATTGACATCACTTCTCATTCCATTCATATTTGAGAGAGATAAATTTGTACAAACCAATATTTATGAAACTAATACATAATACAAATATATATTATTGAATCTTAAAAGAATGTCATAATTTAATATACTTAAAAAAAAAGATGAAATATTGAACAAATTTAATTGAAAATACTCTTCGGATATAAAAATCAAAACTGTGATAATATTTTAATAGAAAAATACCATTCAATCATAAAGTTCAGAGAATACAATATTTATTTATACGGGCACTCATCGTCGGATAGACTTGGTTGTGATTTGGGTAAAGAAGAGGTTATCCACAGTAAATGAATGCACTATTCCAGGTAAAAGGGCCGTTGCAATTATTTTTTTGATGAATAGTCCCTTTCTATTAAAAAATAATAAAGTTACATATCCACAAAAAAGGGCCGGGGGATAAAGAATCACCCCGCAGAGTTCACACGGCTAAGCCGGATACATAAAACTTTTCATCAAAAAAAAAAAACAAATGCCATTTAGGCAGCAAGAGCAGTTCCAGAAGGTGGCGGATCTTGATCATCCGATCCCCACTTCTTAGTGGGATTGACAGGAGGGTCGGGAAGCGACCAACCATCATTATCAGCAGTTTCTTTTTCTTTTTCTTTGTCATCCGCCCTAGGTGGGGAGATAGCAAGCGCCAGGCGGGGGAGCTTGGAAGAAGTGGCAGGAGGCCAATCCCAGCCACAGCGAGCACCAGCAGGAGCAGACTGCGCAGGGGCCGGCCCCCATCCAGAAGTCCGCGAAGGCGGAGAGGCCGAGCGGAACTGCCAACCATCTGCACCACCTCTCGGAGAGTGATGGCGAGGGGCCTGGGACCGTGGCATGTGAGAGTGGCACGCAGAGGAGCTACGCCCGCGGCAGCGGCCTCTGGGAGGCGTACCCTTGGCGGAAAGAGCATCGGGAGGCACCCGGGCAACAGTACAGGGAGCATTGCCCCAATGGTTGAGCAACTCCTGCAGGTGAGCAACCTCTAGAGCCACTTTATTGGCTTGCACTTGAATCTGCATAATCACATTATTGCATATAGTAGCTTTGTTATACATAGCAACATTAGTATCAATAGAGCTGTGAGCAAAA
>MU223450.1:100414-111278 GCA_018584345.1 Thuja plicata | reverse complement strand
TATATATATATATATATATATATATAATTATATAATTTAATAGATGATTGGTAGATTTAAACACATTCTTATTAATTATACAATTTGTGAAAATAAATAAGAGAATATGTTGCTTAGTTTTATTAGTGCTGAATCAAAAAGACTTTGGAATTTGTATGGATTGAAATCAATTATTATTTTTATTATATAATCTTGATCAAATTTGCTTATAAAGGTGTAGTTTGTATTTGTAAACTCAATCCATCAGTACAAATTATACCAATGATAACTCATATCACGTTTCTTTGTCCTATTAAGCCCCATGTCTAAAATTTCTCTACGCTCATGCAAATTCTCCTAGAATGAGAGATCTTCAAGTAGATTAATGATTCAATAACAAGGGAAAATGTATTATTTTATCGATAAATGTACAACATTAAATCATGCAAACATGGACATAGTCAAGTCAAGTCAATATATTTAAAATATAAACAAAATGGATCATGAAAAATGAAGATAATCAATGGATCAAAGTATAGATCATCATTGATAATAAGTATATAATAAAAATATATATGGTCATGTTAAAATGGGATTGAGATACATCAATGTGTATGACATTGTGTATGTAGATGAAAATATAAAAGTGTTCTAGGTAAAAAAGTTTGAGCTTGTACAAATTACTCCATATTACTTTGTGTGCAAGTATCAAGATACTAGCTCACAATAGACTTAAAGGTAAATAAGAAAATGAAAGATTTTTCATCACTAAAAGTTACAGAAGCCTACATTGGTCCTATAAAACACTAGAAAGTCAATCATAATATACATTTGCACAATTATATTGCTCCAACTTTTATTATAGAAATTTATAGATTTTTTAAATATTTCTTCTCTCCTTAAATTTTAAGAGTATCCAAGAGACAATCTAATCCCTCTAGAATCGTGTATTTTTGCCCCCACCTTGGAAATCCCCACAAATAACAGCCATGTGAGGATTATTGGAGGAATGTAAAAATTGATGTGGTGCTTGTGATGCACAAACAAAATGATGATTAGCCCCCTATATCTTTCTTTCTTAGACTTTGCATGTTTGGGATGTGATTTATTGTTGTCTACTTGAGGAAAACAATAATATAAATCGAAAAGAAAAAAATTTGGGACTTAATAGAAGAAACAAATTAGATCTCTAGAATTGATTTTCAATTTTTAATCATTTGGCCAAAGTAATTTTTTATCCTTACATTATTTTATATGTTAGAATACATTTAGATCTTGTTAATTACAAGGTAACAAATATACTAAGTTCTTTTTCCTGTGAATGATCAAAATTATTGATTGAACACTTAATTTTTAACTATAGAGCTAAACAACCTATACTCTTGTTTACTTCATAGCTTAAAAAATTATATAATTACTAAGAACATATTAAATTTAACTATATATTTATTAATCTATTTAATTGTTTACGTAATTCTAGACAATTGAAAAGTTACAAACTGCTTAATTAATAATTTAACTTAAAAATATTATACATATTTTAAAAACTTCATTAGATAATTATAAAATAAATGCAAAATACAAAGATTGTTAAAATGAAAAACTAATGAATTGTTTATCAGTAAAGACCAATTCAAGATTTTTGAAAACATCAACCATTTATTTTGTTTTGTTACAAACCACAGCACAATAATGTCTTTTAGTACTGCAATTGAGACAGCTCTGTGCCTCGACATGTCCGTCTTACCTCTATAAATATAAAAAACTGTGCCTCGACATGGTCGAATTGTGAAATTTGTGATGTCCGGACGGTTATGGGTGTTTTTCTATAACCAGCCAATACCGTGGATTATTCAAGGTTATATTGATTTAGCTCTTTTTAATACTGCTGGATGTGCCGGCAAACCAGATTTTGTCCTTACATACAGTCAAAAGGACTGCAACCCTTTTAGCTGGAATAGTGCATTCTTTTACTGCTGATAATGTCTGCTTTACACAAATCACAAGCGAAACCACCATGCGGATCCGAAGATCAGTACCGGTATAAATAAACACTGCATTCTCTGAACTTTATGATTGAAGGGTATTTTTCTATTGAAATATTATATAGGATTTCATTTTTTTTTAATTTGAAGAGTATTTATAATTAAATTTATTCATTATGTGTTTTTAAAAAAATTAAATTATGATGGTCTTTTAAGATTCAGTAATATAGTTTTTATGTAAATGTTTCATAAATATTGATTTGTATAAATTTATCTTTCTTGAATATAAATGGTATGAGAAGTATTGTTAATATTCTTTAAAGAATAAGCTATCTGATTGATTAGTAGTCTAATATTTAATCATTAATTTTACAATGCTTTCGAAAAGTATTGTGCTTTATCAACCAATCATTACAGATCCATTTAAGTAATAATTATTAGCATTCTATTTTCATTTTAACATATACAATATCTAAGCTTTTATTAAAAAAAATTATTGGAAGAATACATATATTAATTAACGTAAAATAAAATGTACAAGAGAGAACAAGACTCTGGGTCTAGAAGCTAAATAACAATTCAGGTTGAATACAAATAAGCATTAAACATGAGCAAACCAACAATGAGAATTGAATGATATAGATATGAACATAAACAAATATGTAAAATATAATATTTGAGCAAAATTTTGTGAGTGATTTTTATGATTGACCATATTTTGGAGTTGAATATATTTAAGATTTGAAATATAGATATAAAATGATATGTAGTATTTATAGTTTATGATCTGTTTTAATTAAATTTGTTTTAGATCTAATCTTTAATAATTGAAAGAGATCACAATTTTCACCTAGATATTTTTTTAAATTTTGTATCATATTTTATAGGTCTTCTATAAGAGAAGTAGGTCCATATCTCTTTATTTTAAATTTAAATTAGAGGAAATACAATGATAAAGTTTCATGATAATATTGAATTATGTACTTTAAGAAAATAAAATTGATTAAATTTACTTTAAATTTGGATCTACCTTTTGAATTATATTTTCATTTAAATATATTTATGATATGAAAAAATTTTAGTAATTTTTTATGTAGACTTTGTAGTTGAAGGTTATTGGGAATGTGAAGTCCAACAATCTCCTAATGCTTGATAAAACTTATGTTTAAATAGTAGCTACAACATGTGTCACATAAAAGAGATAAATAAGTGTATGTTTACAAAGTAACCAAACAACTACCAAATTCTAGAAATGCTCAAATATATGATTACTAGTTTTGAAATGTTTCTCATTTTTAATTTAACTAACAAAAAAAATGATGGAAACATATATTAGATTTAACTCTCAATTTCAAATGAAAAAAAAATATTAATATTTTTTAATTGATTGAAAATTTAAATGTATTATTAAGAGGGAAATGCACAATTAGATTTAAGAGATATACTAGAATGAGTGAAAATTTATATTTTCATATTGTTTTTTAACAAGTGAAAGGAACCATGATCTTGTTAAATCCATGTCAATATTTCTTATAGGTTTGTATTTCATAATAATTTTTTTTAATTAATTCTTATAAATAAAAATATTTTTACTTTCAACCTTAACTACATCAATAGGCTAGGTATCACTAAGATTATCACCACCTGTCTCTAAAATATAAAAATAGTAATGGAAACGAAAAAAATGTTGAGAATTAAAGAGTGATATTAAACAATATGTTAGGTTATGAAAATATAATAAAAATACTTCCTCCATAATCTTTTTCAAATAAGATTCATACCATCATTATCCCTATGTAGTTTGTCAATAGTATTTACTTCATGGAGTATTTCTAGGGATTTTTATTTATGGAGGAAGGGGGAGCATTTCTAGGCACAAAAGTATCTTAGTAGGAGTACTAAGAGACAATATTATCTTATGACATAGTAAAAGAAGAAAAAAATGATTGATATTTTGGTTAAATGGGAAAATTAGGACCAAAAAATCAAAGCCAATAAAAGAGATACAAAATAAACATAATCAGAAAGAATCCTGAAAGAAAAAAAAAAACATATTACAACCAACCCACAAAAACTAGAGCAAACCCAACCCTATAGAACTAAAACCATGAACAAAACATAAGACTAGACCACTTGCCTACATCATATGGACCAATTTATAATTTTTTTGAATAATCTCCATATTTATATTTTTACTTTCCTAATTATGTTGTAAACAAGGTTCGAACAATTATCTTTGCTGCAGAGTCTCATTGCCAAACCTAGCAGGGTCTTCTCAATCTCATCCACATCAGCATTCACATCCTCAGAAGGAGCCTTACACCTTTTATGATTACGTACATCCATTTCCTTCCCTTTCTAAACCATCTTCTTGCCACCAATGGGAGAATTTTCTTTAGATATGACATGCAGACCCTTAGCCTACTCATTGAGTTTGTGAAGGTCATCACTTCTATTATCCATGAAAAATATTCTCACAACCACCACCATACTCAGACATCCCTAGAGATTATGGAGATAACTTTCCAGCGCCTCTATGCACTCTTGATGGTCCTCCTTTAAATCAATGATCCTATTAGCAAGGGTTTTCATATTGGCCAAAATACTCTCAAGATTCCCTCTAGAAGGAGTGGACATCTCTTTGGGAGAGTTTACCTCCGAGATAACCCAACTAAACAAAGAAAACTAATTGTCCTTTAAATTCCTCATATAGGGGTTAGAATTTGTATTCTCATGAACCGAAGAAAACATCTCCTTTGGGGTAATCTCACCACCATCTGTGGGCATGAAAGCATTAACACCCTGATCATCCATCAGTACACCCAAAAAAACATGAGGGGCATTCTTCTATTTGGAATTTTTCTTGCTGACATTAGCAGATGGGGGCCCAGAAATCTTGGATTTCCCTTTAGCACTAGACATAGAAATCCTAACCACTCCTCTACCCTTCACATTAGTACTAGGGTCTACTGAGCTAGACACATAATCTGGGTCCTCCTTATCAGATAAAACAATCTCATTTCTATCAAATGAGATTTTGGGTTTAGATGATGAGGGTCCCTTCTTTTTGTATATATATAATATCTCATCCGCATCATATTCCACCTCCACATCTAAGGAGGTATCCCAATAATGGACATAGACATTTTTCTTATACTCAATACCCATTTTAACCACATAATTTCTCTCAATATTGAGAGCCCTGACATACTTGATGATTAATAATATTAATCCCTCATCCAGGATAGGGGAAGAAGCATTCTTCCTATGAGCCCTTATACAATTATTTAATGACAAAACAAGATAAAATGGAAAAGGAAATGCATTTATCATTATGAAAATAATTCAAAATTACAAAGTGGTAAATAAATATACTATAAAACTTATCATCAAGGGTGTTCTAATGCATGATAATTTCTATGAAATTGTTCAAGGATTTGGAAGTGAGGTTCTCTCCTACTCACTGTCAATATTATTTCTAACTTCCCCTCTCTCATTTGGTAGGAAAAACATTTCCATTGCTTTCATGGAACACTTTTTTATCTCTATAGAATTTTGTTCCCTCAATAGGAGTATTAGAAACTTTAGAAACCGGCTCCTCATTAACCTCTAGGTCTAGACCATACACATAGCAAACTCCCTCCCTCCAATCGTGAATGAAGGCCTCAATAACAAGAGCATCCACAGTCTAAATCTTGTTTATCTAACCGATAAGACCCCCCGCTGAGATATGTTTCCACATGACTTCATTGTTCTACCATATTTCATAAATGATGGACTCCAATTGATTCCTATCACCCCATCCTATAAAAGTTCCAAATCACACCTCTCCACAACATAGACAAATCTGAACAGAACCAGATGAAAATAATGAAAAATGCAACAAGAAAGTTTGACATATACCACATAGATTATCTCCTACTAAGCACATCATGAAGAAGATAATCCTTCATCATTTTCCAAAACCCCTTAAGCTTCACACACCTCACAATCATGATGGATAAATATTTGGAAATCTACTGGGATCCTTTCATAAATAGCCCACTCTTTCTTATATGGCAATTCAACTACAATGTTGGCTAAAATATCTGCTACCATATTTCCTTCATGGTAAACATGAGATAATTTAAATTGATCAAACTCCCTTATTAACATAAGGCAATCTAGATTAATAAATTTAATTGACTATCTCGGAGGGGGCATCCCTTTAGACAATTAATAATGTTGAGAGAGTTATATTCCAACCAAACTCTTCCCGAACCTTTCTCTTTAGCCAATTTTATCTCGACATAGGTTGCATAGGAAAAATTGATTGATGCTAACTAAAGGCTAAAATCAATTTTCAAAATAAAAATTTAGGTTACATTATCTATGAAAGTTGATTGAATTGTTTCCTATGATTTTAACTACTTATTCTTTTTTTTTGGCCATTGTTACATAGGCCCACAAATGAATTTTTTTTTCATTATAATCTTCTAACAATTATTTCATTTAAAATTGCATATTAAATTTTTGAAATAATTAAAAACACAATTTTTTTAAGCATTGCATATTGTACAATATGAGATAGGAAGAAATGCAAATAGGTAGATAACTTCCTTTTCAAGATTGCACATTCAAAAGGAGGATGCCCACCTAGACTCATGAGGAGAGTTAATGACTTGGTGTGACAGTGGTGTGAAAATAAAAGAGATAGCAAACTATATTTTAAATGATTAATTAGGCAAGTTACTAAAAAATGGAAATAACAAACTAATACAGATAGACAAAGAGATGAAATGTACTAAAAGAAAAATTAGAATGTCGATTTGACATGTGGCTGAAATCTGAGATTAGAATGTAGGGGAAATAACATTAATTACAACATGTACCTTGGCCATAATGGAAATGGTGACATGTACCTTGGACATAATGGCAATGGCAACATGTACCTAGTGTTTTCATCAAAAAAATTTCAGGGATCATCTGGCTATTCCTGATCCTTTTGGATCTTTTCTGACGGCATCGTAACCTATTCCTATATAGACACATGAAAAAGTGGAAAATGGTTGGCTAAATGGGTTTTCCTTAGTCAAACTCCTAGGAATGAACCTTGAAATTGAAATAAAACTGCATAAGGAAACATGGAACAAAAATCAGATTTAAATTTTAAATCACCATCTACCTTGATAGCGCAATGCTTCTTTAGATTTGATCCCAAATGTTAATGCAATAGCTTGATCTCCCCAAAAACTTAAAAGAAAATCATAGATTTTGTAGTTTTCCACAATGCTTTCAATGAAGATGAAGAATACTTGGTTTTAAAGATTGAAGACATGGATAATCATTTGTAGAAGAGATCGTAAACTCCTATTTCCTGATTGATCATGAATGATTCAAAAAATGATAATGAATTCTTTGAAAGGATGAGAGATAGGGGGTTTCATACTCAATCCATTATTTTGGTGGTTAAAAATTAAGCAGGACGAACATGAGACTAGATTCCACACCAAAATGCTGACATAGATCTTCAGGCTGAATTTGGGTCGTAATCGTCAAGGACTATAGAAATAGGGAAGACAACTAAGAGGGGGATAGGGGGTGGCTGACTGAATTATCACTAAACTCAAGAAACTTAAACCTTTTCTTATATCTAACAATCAACCATGAAATCATAAATTAACAACTTATCATGAACACACATAACATCAAGATTTTGTGAGGAAACTAGGTTAAGGCAAAAAATAGGGTGGGAATGAACCCACAAGATAAGTATACTCTGTTAAAAGTATTATACATTGTTAGTGTAGTAGGGGATTCAATGCAAGATAAACAAAGAGATAAGCAATACAAGTTTAATCAAAATAATGACTAATCAAACCTAACCCTAAAAAAAACACAATAAGAAGCATAATTATTAGAAAAGAGAAAACAAAAAGGAAAAAACCAATAAATACAAGTCCATCTCTCTAATTCTTCTCTTTTCTATTGTTGGGATGTGGCCTTAGTGGTGATCCAACAACATCCATACTTGAGAGGTTCAAGAAATATAAAAAAAAAAATTTGATTGTTAAAAAAATGTAGCATAAGTTTCGTATAGAATTAAAAACTTAAATTGTGAGGTATGAGGATTTCTTATATGGAAATCCTAGTTTGAATGGATGATCGGACAAGAAGAGATGAGACTGGAGAAGAAATTAGCAAGTTTCCATTTCAAAGATATTTTGGAAAAGTTTCCAAAATGTATTGGATTGAAGATTTAAAATTAAATTTTAGAAATTAGATTTTCTCATAAATGAGTTTTTTTAGATTTGGAAAATCAAAATTGAATAAAAATTTCTATTTTTAGAATGTGATGAAATTAGTATCAAATTAATCCATACCATTTGAAATAAAATTAATGGGAAATTGAAATGACATTAAATTAATGTTAGGAAATAAATTATTTTGCGAAAATATTGAAATAATTTGAATAATTAAATTCAACCTATAGACTTCGGGAATGGAACTTAATTAACCAATAAAGATGAATTAATTAAGGTTAATTAATTAAATATATTTAATTATTTAATTAATTTTAAAAGAATAATTTAATAACTAGGAGATTGGATTATAGATGAAATAGATGATTAATTACCAATTTAAAACCATTAATTAATATAGGAATAGTTAGTGCATTAATGTCAGTTTGCAAGTGTGTCCATTTTTAGGTGTCTACAGTTCAGAGTATTACAATAGAAATGCACAATCATTCAGGCATACTTCCTAGAGCTTGATGCTCAAAATAAAAGAGGCTCATTGACCAAGAAAGGCTCACTGCCTATACAAGAAAATTTGGATTACATCCACAAATTATGAACTATATATGCGAATCTTCACTATGCCTGGATCAGTTCCATTATAGCTCAAAACAACTTTCTCTACACACTTCTTTTTTTTTCCTTCACAAGATGTATATATTTAACATAGAGAAATACATGCACATCCACTCTTATCCAAACTCAAAAACTTGATTATTACATTTATTTTTACATGTTATCAATCTTTTGAAGATCATCAAGTTCAGCAAAACAATCACAACCTAATTACACAATTACAACCATACTCAATACAATATATCATGCGAAACAAAATTATTTTGACAAGACATAGCACAGACAATCATGAGGTTGGCCAAGAATATGAAGAACACCAACATACCGATAGAAATCATCAAGTAGGACCACAAATATCAATGTGGAATAGAAACCCAAAAGGAACAAGATATAGAAACATCCATAAGAATGATGAATTACTATGGAAACATCCGCATCAACACAAACTCTTGAATGATTAGCATCATTATATCAAAACTCAGGAACTTTAACAACAATGAATGTCAATCATGAAAAAGAACTTGCGGACCTCCAAACCATGAACCATTTAAATTGAGGACTCATATCAATGTCCCAAATATGTTACCAAATATGCAGAGAAAGATATTATAATGCAAAGAAATACAAACCAAAATATTATCACATTTTCACTATTGAACAACTAGAAAACTAGTCATAATACATATACTCATAACTTACTCAAATATTCATGTGAACCTCTAAAATGCAACCTAAACAACCTAAAAACAATCCTCTAGAAAAAAATTTATTTGCAAAGTCTGATCATCATCATACTTTCTATACTGATCAAATAAACTCACTGAACTTCAATGCTACACTTTGTAAGATAGAGAAATATGTTGACATAAATGACAACACATAACTCAAGAACATATTTGCACACCCTTCCAATAATCTCTCCTTTTAGCATTGATGACAATATATGATGTCAAAAATAATCAATGATAAAAAAATCAATAGACCCCCCTTAGATCTTGCACACAACAATTTTCCACATAACTCTCTCTGCCTTCTTTAGTTTTTCACATGACTCTCTCTCCCCCTTTGACATCAATGGAAAAGACACATATTTGCAAAAACTAATTCTCTCCCAGATTTTAACATATGACTCAAAAAACACAAGATTGACGACTACCCCCTCTGAATAGTAGCTACAAAACATCAATCCAAATAACAAGATACGATGGTGAAATGCACTGTACTGATGAAAATAAATAGATTTTAGTTCTGGTTAGGAGGGGAAATCACTCCTAACTTCCCTCTGAGATATTCAAAAGTTTCCTTAGGAAAAGGCTTCTTGAAAATTTTTGCAATTTTTTTTTTAGTAAGCACATACTCCAATATGACTTCCTTCGCATTTACCTTTTCTTTCAAAAAGTGAAACTTAATAGATATATATTTAGTATTTGTATGCAACATAGGATTCTTAGAAATGTTAATTGCACTTGAATGTTCATAGTAGATAGAAATAGGTTCATCATATACTACTCTAATACCCTCCAAAATATTCTTCATCAATGCCACTTGAGTACAATTGACTGCAACAACAACATATATATTTTGCCTCTATAGTAGTTTGAGAAATACAATTCTTCTATTTGTTCAACCATGAAACCAATCATTTTTCAAAGAAAAATTTACCATCACTAGTAATCTTTTTGTCATCCATAATTCCTGTCCAGTTAGCATTAGTAAAGGCACTAAAAGTAAAATAATCATTTTTAGGATATCCAAGACCCAAATCAACTATCTCTTTCAAATATCTAAAAATTATTTTAACAGCCACAACAAAAGATTCCTTAGGATCAACTTGAAATCTAACAACAATACAGACAACATTCAAGATATTAGGTCTAGTCTAAGTTGAATAAAGTAATCCACCAATCATATATTTTTATATATCTTGATTTATCTTATGTGAGTCATCAGTTTTAGTCAAAATAGGAATACCATCTGGCTTTGAATATTCCTTCTCAAACTTCTTTAACAATTATTTCACATACTTGGAATATATATATATATATA
>MU223450.1:87524-100364 GCA_018584345.1 Thuja plicata | reverse complement strand
TATATATATATTCCATTTTCTGACTATGTGATTTGAAGACCGAGAAACAATTTCATTTCTTCAATCATAGACATATAAAATTAATTTTGCATTCCATTAGAAATGTCTTTTCTCATCCTATGATTCCCTTCAAAGACAATATCATCAACAAAAACTTAATAAATCAGAATATTATTGTGATCAATATTGAACTACGAATTAATATGAGAAGTACCTTTGTTAAATCCAAGCATCAACAAATACTTATCCAATCTCACATACCAAATTGTAGGGGCTTCCTTTACTTTATACAAAGCTTTCTTCAACCAACAAATAATATCACTATCATGAGACCATTGAACTCTATCTAGTTTCTCAATGTAAACTTCTTCGAATTCACCATTCAGGACTATAGACTTGACATCCATCTGATATAATTTGAAATCCTTGTGAGTAGAAAAAGCGATAAATAATCTTACATCTTCATTTCTTGCCACTCGAGAAATGTTTTATCAAAATCAACTCCTTCCATTTGTGAATATCCTTTACAAATAAGTCTTGATTTATTTCTAATAACTTCACCTTCTGCATTCAATTTTTTCTAGAAGACCCATTTGGTTCCAATTACATTTTTGTCTTTAGGTCTGGAAACAAAAAACCATGTGTTTTTCTTTTCAATCTGCATCAATTCTTTTTTCATAGCTTTTAACCAACATTGATCTTTACATGCTTTATTCACATTCTTAGGTTCAATGTATGAAATCAAAAAGTACTCAACTCTATCTCTAGCAATTTCTCTTCTATTTTGAACAAATTTATTTCTATCGCCTATTATGTGACTTTCAAAATTATTCAATCTTACATACATGGGTATCTTAGGTATTTCTTGAATTTCACACTCTTGTGTTATTTCTTATGCACTTGCTTCTTCTTCTTAATATCTCAGAATGATTTAAACTTGATTCAAGGACTGAGATTGCTTTCCTTAAAACTATACTATCATTCTTACCATGTGAATCATATCCATAAGATCTAGGTTATCTCTGATTGCTTTCTTCAACTTTGACATTTGTAATCTCAAGTATCTTCTTCAATCTATTATTATAACATCTATATTCCTTTCTTCTGGTTGAATAACCAATACATATCCCTTCATCATATCTAGCATCAAATTTTCCTAAATATTCATCCCTCTTGATATAAAAGTTACTTCTAAAAATTCTAAAATATTTAATAGTAGGAATGTGACCACACCATATTTCATAAGGAGTCTTACTAGTACTACTATTGATATGCACTTGATTACGTGTCTAAACTCTAGTCATTTCTACTTCTCTCCATTAGGTATTAAGGATGTTTCCTTCCAACATCATTATCCTAACAAACCTAGAATGGTTTTTTTCTTCCCTTCCACTACTGTATTATGCTTAGGGGGTCCGCAGAAAATGCATATGTCTTCTTATCCCATGTTCATCAAAAAATGTATTGAACTAACCAGAAGTTAATTCACCACCTTTGTCACATCTCAGACACTTAAGCTTCAAACATATCTCTGTTTCAACCATAGCTTTGAAAACTTTGAATTTTTCTAGGGCCTCATCCTTCTCCCTCAAGAAAGTAACCCACATTATTATAGAATAATCATCAATCAAAAACATAAAAAGTTTTTCTCCTTAACAACTTCTAACTCTAGCAGGACCAGACAAATCAATATGCACAAGATCCAACAATCCACTTGAATAAAGATTATTACTTCTGAAAGTAGCTCTAGTTTTTTTTTTTGAACTGATAGTCGTTACACATAGGTTTAACAGGCTTCTTCAAATCAATAATATCTCTCATTATCTCAGAAGAACTTATTTAATAATATTATCAAAATTTACATGAAACATCATCATATGCCAGAACCAACTTTCATCAACCTAAGCAATCAAGCATCTATTTTCCACACTATTCATATGAAATACATTACCTTTAGTTTTTGTTCATGATGTAATTTCAATTATGGAGATTTCCAAGATTACATAATTACCATTCTTGAAATTTAGATCATATCCCTTGTCAACCAATTTACCAACACTCAAAAGATTATGCTTTAGACCTTCAACATAAAAAACATCATCAATACCATTCTTACCATTAAGAGTAATAGATTCTCTGCCATGGATTAGATAAAGTGTATCATTATCAAACCTCACAACACCACCATCATACTTTCCCAAACTCCCTATATTACTCTTATCACATTCCATATGATGTGATCATCCACTGTCAATCATCCTTTCATTCTTCTCTTAAAATTACATGGCCAAATATGTTTCCTTGTTCATTTAGTTGGTAGAGTCAATAGGTATTTGATCATCATCTTTGAAAATTTAGAATTAGCTAGGTCCACCAATTGGATCATTAGAAACTACTTAATTAATAATTTAAATTAAAAGTATTAGACATATTTAAAAAAATTTAAAAGATAATTATTAATACAAAGATTGTTAAAATGAAACCCTAATAAGTTACAGGTCTACAAAATGACAACGCATAGAAAATAAAAAATAAATAGTTAACAAGCATTGAGAATAAATAATCCAACTGTCCTATGTAATGTATTTAGTAATTTATCAATGAAGACCAATTCAATAATTTTGAAAATATCAACCGGTTTTTTTCTTTTACAAACCACAACACAATATTGTCTTTTAGTAGTGCTATTGAGATAAATTTGTGCCCCGACATGTCCATATTTCCTCTATGAATATAAATCTCGACTGCTGTAGCAATACGTATAAGCATTTGTTCTATGTAAGTACATTAAATTATGAAATTATGGATAGTATATGTGTTTCTAAATACATAGGAGTCTTTGTTCTCATGTGCATATTGTTTGAAAAGGGTTCTGCATTCAATACTTTAATTGTGTATCAACCTAGATGTCTGAATGGTTTGCCTATGGGTACAATGATATGCATGATAGTGATCCAGATGATATGTATGAGACTATTGATCTTGATAATGATTTACCAGTTATGCTTTCAAAATGGTTATCTATCACTTCTAATCATGAGCACAGTGACCTTTCTTCAAAGTAGGGTCCTTGTTTGGCTATAGGTCCCTCTATTGTGCTTGATGTTGCTCATCTTGCAAGTTTCTTATGCAGGAGCTTCAGAGGATTATAACTTTGGACTCGAATGTGGGTTTTGGCTGAAATTTTATAGGCGGATTTGTGAGCTAGAGTTAATGGAAATTCCAACTCAGCTAGCTCTATTGGTGGCCATTTTGACCTTTTTTCAGGAGCTTGAAGTTTCATCTTGACCTCCAAAATTGGCTTTTTCTATTTCTTCCCATTTTTTTTGAGTTTTGTTTTTTGTAATAAATCTGAAATCATGTTTCTGATTTCGTGGGTTAGTTGGCAATTTGACTTTCCTTAGTTGGGAGCTTTTTCTGGGAAAAATCAAGATTCATAGGATGAGTTTTGAAAATTACCAAAAATGGAAAAAAAAAATCTTGAAAACCTGCCAAATATGGTAATTTCAGAATTGTATTAAGTAGGAGTTTTATTTCATTGTAGAGGAGAGTAAGTTTGAGAATTTAATGAAGAATTCAAATTCTATAATATTTCTATTGTGTATTTTCTAAGTATTTTCTCTTTAAGGGTTTTGGGCTACATCATTTGGTATCAGAGCGAGATGATAGCTGGAAGAGGAAGAGGAAGAGGTAGAGGTCTTACCCAAACACAAAGAGATATGATAAGCTTGAAAAGACAAACTGAAGAACTCACGAACCAATTGGAAAACCATGGATTACAAAGAGAAGAAGATGAATCTGATGGAGAGCTGAACCAAGGAGCTGAAGGAATAGAAGAAGGATGAGAAGAAGTAGTGAGTTTCAAAGAGAGGCTGCTCAGAGTCTTGGAGGGGAAAAATGAAGCAATCAAGGTTGATGTTTTAGACTATTTAGGTAGTCTTAAGCCAGAGGAAGTGATAGATTGGTTAAAGGAGATGGGGAAGTTTTTTGAATGGAAGTCTATGATAGAAAAAAAGAAGATCAGGTTTGCATGCACCAAGTTAAAGGGACATGCGATGATCTGGTGGGATCATCTCCAAAATGAAAGAACAAATAAAGGGAAAAATAAAATCAAGAAATGGAGCAAAATAGAGAAAAAGATGAGAGAAAATTTCTTACTGGTGGATTATTCTCAAACACTCTTCCAAAGGTTTCAGAATTTGAAATAGAACTTGTCTTCTGTGCAAGATTATATAGATGAATTTTACAAGTTGTCCATCTGTATAGAACATCAAGAAAGTAATGAACAGATGGCTGCAAGGTATTTACATGGTTTGAGATACACTATTCAGGATGAATTAAGCATGCATCAGATCAACTGTATGGAGGATGCCTATCAATTGGCTCTAAAGGCTGAAGAAAAACAAACTAGGCAGCAATCAGAGGATTAGAGGAGGACAAAGAGGTACATCAAATCCATTTTGAGGAGGCTCAAGTTCCAGTCAAGGGAGTGAGAAACAAGAAGAAACCTGTTCAAATTCATGGAATCAACAAAGAGGAAGGGGGTTTCAACATGGTAGAGGCTATGGTAATGGAAGAGGATGGGAAGGCCAGAGAAGACCATTCACTTGTTTCAGATGTGGAGAAGAAGGACACAGGGCCTTTGAGTGTTCCAATTTTAACATGCAAGATGGAAACACAGGAGGGCCATGGAGAGTGAACCTAGCCTAGGTTGACAATGAAGGATCAAAATAAGAAGTGTCTCTGGATATTGGAGAAAGTCTTATGATGAGGATGAAAATGATTATCCCAAAAAAGGAAGATATAGAGGAGAAAGGTGCCGATGATTCATGGCTCAGAACAAGCATATTCCGAACAAGGTGTACCTCAGGTGGAAAGGTATGTCAATTAATTGTTGATGGAGGCAGTTGTGAGAACATGGTTTCTAAAGCAATGGTAGAGAAACTAAATCTCCTATGTGAAAAGCACCCTTATCCATATTGGGTAGCATGGTTCAAAAAGGGAAATGAAGCTACAGTAGATAAGAGGTGCCCTGTTAAATATTCCATAGGAAAGGTCTACAAGGATGAGTTATGGTGTGATGTGATTCTAATGGATGCATGCCATGTCCTATTAGGTCACCCCTGGCAGTATGATAGAAAGGTTATTCATAATGGAGAGAAGAATACTTGCACTTTCTGGAAGGGTGGATCTAAGGTAATCACGTTACCCCTTAGGAATGAAGGAAAAGCTGAAAGCATGCTATCTAAAAAGGAAGTTGTCAAGGAGATGAAAGTAACAGGGTGTTGTTATGCATTGTTAGTGCAAAGAGGGAAAGATGAGGACCCAAAAACACCACCAGAAGTAGCCGCAGTGTTGGACGAGTATTCAGATGTCATTCCAGAGGAACTACCTGATGGGCTGCCCCCAAAATGAGATATCCAACATCATATTGATCTTATTCTAGGAGCAAGTCTTCCCAATCAAGAAGCTTACATAATGAGTCTGACACAACATGCAGAACTAAACAAATAGGTAACTAAACTCATACATAAAGGGTTAGTATAGGAAAGCACGATCCCTTGTGCTGTACAAGAATTACTAATCCCAAAGAAGGATGGAACATGGAGGATGTGCACAGATAGTTGAGAAATCAATAGGATAACTATTAGGTATCATTTTCCTATCTGTCGTTTGGATGATATGATGGATGTTCTTGCTAGAGAAACATATTTCACTAAGATTGATCTGCGAAGTGGATACCACCAAATCTGTATCTGAGAAGGGGATTAATGGAAAATTGCTTTCAAAACTAGGGATGGTTTGTATGAATGGAAAGTTATGCCTTTTGGCTTATAAAATGCTCCTAGCACTTTTATGAGACTCATGAGTACTATGTTGTGTCCCTACATTGGCAAGTTTGTAGTAGTTAATTTTGATGATATACTAATTTTTAGTAAGGGAAGGGAAGAGCATTTTCAACACTTGAGGATCATATTGGGGGTATTAAGAAGAGAGAAACTCTATGCTAATTTGAAGAAGTGTAGGTTCATGCAATCAAGCCTTGTTTTTCTGGGATTTGTCATTTTTGTAGATGGTATCAACATGGATCCAGAGAAAGTTTGAGCCATTCTTCAATGGTATAGTCCCTGTACTATCACTGAGGTGAGAATTTTTCATGGCTTGACACTTTCTATAGAAAGTTCATTAGAAATTTCAGCAGCATTGTAGCACCTGTGACAGATTGCACTAAGGGTCGAGAGTTTTCATGGACCAAAGAGGCTGAAGAGAGTTTCCAGTATCTAAAGAAGAGTGTCATTGAAGCTCCGATATTGATGTTACTAGATTTTGATAAAGTGTTTGAAGTGGACTGTGATGCCTCACATGTGGGCATTGGTGCTATACTCAGCCAAGAAGGTAAGCCCATTGCCTTTTTTAGTGAAAAACCGAATGATGTGCGATTGAAATATTCTACATATGATATAGAGTTCCATGCAATTGTACAAGCTCTGAGACATTGGAAGCATTATTTGGTACCCAAAGAATTTGTGTTGTTTACAGACCATATTACTCTAAAATATCTGAACACACAAAAGAAATTGAACACTAGACATGCAAAATGGGTCGCTTTCCTCCAAGGGTTTACTTTTGTTCTGAAGCATAAATCAGGGAAACAAAATCAAGTTATAGATGCCATAAGCAGGCGTGTTGTGCTTCTCACCATCATGGAAAAAAAAGTACTTGGCTTTGATGCAATCAAGGACTTTTATGAATCTGATAGTGACTTTTTGGAAGTTGTTGATCAGTTGAAGAATCCAATACCTAGGCACACAGACACTATTCAAGGTGAGTATCTTATGCAAGATAGCTATTTATTCAAGGGAAAATAGCTGTGTGTTCCTATAGGCTCAATAAGGGAAAATATTATTAGGGAATTTCATAGCAGTGGTATGGCTGGGCATTTTTGGAAGGATAAAACAATAGCCTTGGTAGCAGATAAGTACTACTGGCCAAAGATGAAGAGAGATATCACTAGGTTTGTGGAAAGGTGCTGAATTTTTCAAGTAGCCAAAGGGCACTCCTAGAATACTAGCTTGTACATGCCATTGCCAGTACCAATAGGACCATGGAAAGACTTGAGTATGGATTTTGTATTGGGACTACCACATACAAAACAAGGTAATGACTCTATCTTTGTCGTTGTTGATAGATTCTAAAAAATGGCTCATTTCATTGCTTGTAAGAAAACTAGTGATGCCACTAGGGTGGTCGAGTTATTCTTTTCTGAAATAGTGAGATTGCATGGGGTTCCAAAAACAATTACCTCTGATCAGGACACCAAGTTCTTGAGTCATTTTTGGAGGACCTTATGGAAGAAGATGGGGACAAAGTTACAGTTTAGTAGTGCTTATCATCCACAAACTGATGGCCAAATAGAAGTGGTCAATCAAAGTTTGGGTAATTTGTTGCGATGTATTGTTGGAGGGAAGCCCAAGCAATGGGATTTGTGTAATGACCCTTACTAATGGGTCACTAAAAAACCACTATTACTAAATTGTGTAATTTTGTCAAACACTTGGCATGCAATCTGAATTATACTGCTGAAAGTAAAAGACTGAATATGGAAAATTGTTGAGCAACAAATCCACTCAACTAACTTATGCAAATTAGTGCCAATGTATTCATTCAATGATATAGAGATTCTTTTACAATAGATTTGCAACTTCAACTTATACAAATAACTTGGCACCTTTGGTTCTACTACAATATATGCAATGCAATGATAGTCTTTCTTAGGTTGGAATGATTATGAATTGTTTGACACACACATTGCACCTCTACTCAAGATATGCAAATGTCTTATGCAGCTGGATACAATTCAATGACTGAAACTATAAACCCTCTTGACATATGAACAGCAAATGACATTTTACATGTACAACAGTGACTGTAAACTTCAAACCCTCATAGAAAAATATGTCACACAAACATTTATCAAGCAATTACAATCGAAATAGAAGAACCTGGACTATGCTGTTGATTGCAATGAATGTGTTGATGTTGTTGATGAAATCTAAACCCCCTCTTTGTGATCTGAATGCAAACCCTTTGAATATGCCCAGTCTGGTATCAGATTTTCAATAAAATATTTCCTAGCTTATTGTGAAAACCTCCAAAAGAAAATAATGCAATCTTCTTCACAAATTGACTCCAAAATATCAAGATCTCATACCAAGTCTGAATGCACAATTGAAGCTCAACTTGAAATGGCTGAATACCACTTCCAAAGTGCAACCCTTTAGAGGATATTTCACCTCCTCAGTTATACAAACCCTTAGGAGACTCTGTTCCTAATGATCAAATGATAATCTATAGACCAAGATGGTGCCACAAATGCTCATAGAGAAAATGTAGTAAAAACATAAAATCAAGGATATTCAAATGAGAGGCGAAGCCCTCTATTTATTTACTTTTCTAAGAAGTTACTAAGAACTTCTAGAAGCATCCATTATAAAATCCCATTATAATGTACTTTTATAATAAAATAAATTTATAAAATAAAAAGTGCAACTCAACTTAGAATTATAACATGTAGGCCCCGAATAACACATTATAATAAAGGTAGGCTCAAAAATAATCTCTCCAAGAGAAAAATAAAACCATCCAAATCTCCAAATAATCATCAAGATGACTCTCTCACCAAAACCATCTGCCTATGAGAGTCCATGATAGGAAAATCTAGGACGCCAAACGATGTCAACTAGAATGGGGACATGACAGTCCGCCCTTCCTAAAATTGCTTGTCCCTAAGCAATGACTGAACAATAAGACAATAAATCCACCTAGATCCCAAATGAAGTCATGATCTACACTACTTTCATTCAATGCAAGCTCCTGCAATGTCCTCTGAAATATAATCAAGAGGAATTCATGAATGAAGCGTGAATCACTGCTCAACTGAACTCCAAATCCACTATTACCATAGTTAGGAACCCACGAGACACAAACTCCCAAGATATCAGAACCCAAGTAAAATGGACATCCCAAACTACCAACACAGTAAATACCATCAACACATTCCACTAACCTATGCGGAATGTACAATCCAACTCTGTCACAATGTTGAACACTCCTGAATGAAACTACACCAAGTACGGAGAATCCACACACTGTACACCTACTGCAATCAACACAATTCTTCACATCACCGGCCACTGTCTCATAACCATAACTCCCATGCATCGCTGATGGTGAATAGTCATTACATGATAGATAGCAAGAACTAGAACCCAAACCAAATATGATGAACATCAAGTCCTTAACATATGGATCAAATGCAAACTGATGAACATACCCTGCAGTATAATGCTGATTAAAAGAACCAGCCTCAGTCGACAGCTTGCCATGCATAGGTGATGCAACCCACTGCAACTAATCACTAACCAAGCTGGAACTAACTACTACCTCCAAAGACATTTCCAAGGGAGTAATATCACTAACAGGAACTGTGCCAACTACCGGCTCATCGACATCACACATGATCTCTGATACAACATCCTTAGTCTCCGTTCCATCAGTAGTAGAGACCACCACCATGTCAGGCATACTACAACAATCTTCTGCAGCACCCAACTCATCTGAACCTGACTCTATTGGAAACAAACCCGGTATGAAAATGATAGTATCAAGGATGGATGCATCCCTTTCTCCACTATCTATGACAATCCTAACCATGGGCATCCTCGAATCACTAGACATCACAACCTGTGACTGTATGGAATCCGTTAAAAACTGCAGTCGCTCTAACTCCATGGTCACCTTAGCCAAATGAAATTGTGACTCCTCAAAAGCCAACTGTGTACTCTCAAGAATCTTAGAAGTCACCTCGAGTTGCTGAGTAAGCTCACTCACCTCATCTTCCTTGACCAATAATGCATCATACGCTGTACTTCCCCACTCCATAAGATAATCTCTATCGGCTACCAAACGTATATAATTCTATCTCAAAATCTGGATAGCCTCCCATAAAGAGTGGATCTCTGTCAAGGAAAAATAACTTCCTCCCTGCTCATCACTAGTAGGAGAACCCCATCCATAAACTGCTAACAACTGGCAAGCAGCATCGAAATGCTAGTAAGTGATAGATATGTCTAACTGACTAGACACATGCTCGTGTTTTCTGGTTGAACTCCTATACTCTACCTTTGGCTCACTATCCAAAGGAGAAACCTCAAGATAACCATCACCCAAAGTAGTACCATCCAAACTCTGCAGACCAACTGCTGAACTCGTATCATAAAATAGAGTGACTGAAGTATCAACATCAAAAACCTCCGTATCAAAAGAAACTACTGAGGAGACTAAGTCCTCAACACTGTCCATAACATCCTCCTGGATATCGTCTGTAATAACCCGATCCTGGGACTCATCTGAAAACTCTGCCATATCTGAAAAATCATCAACCCATTTCAACAAGAATGGTCGACTGGAAATATGTACAATACCCAATACAGGTATATAAAAACTAATTTGAGCATCAGACAAGCGGCTGGCATGAATAAGAACAACACCAGGTAGACTGCTAATCATATCCATGAGAGTGCCACAAACAACACTACTACCAAGAAATGACAAATATCTCCAATCAACAAAATCCCAAGCATCCAGATTAAAATCCCAATATCCAATCACCGAACAGAAATCAACAGGAAATTCAAGTAAACTCCTCACCTAAGTAATGTGATCAATAACAATTGACTCCGCACACCTATCTACAGTATCCAACACTGTCTCTGAATCCAAAGTGTGAATGCTAGATATACTCATATCATCATCAACATGTGACCCTGTTGCCTAACTTTCAATCACCCACCATTTTTCAATGTCAAGTCAGTCTGATGTCTAGGTCTAAGTCTTCCCTAGGATAGGGAGTCTTTGCAGGGTTCCCCTACATTTTCCATCTTTATTTAGCTGGGTGGGTTTTTATCAGAATTTCATTGCTTTGGGTAGGTTGTAGATCCTAACCTGGAATAGACTGGTGCTCCTATTAATGCTCTTTTTAGGCAGAAGAACAATTTCAAGTCATGAATTTTAGATGCTGCAAGGAATCAGAGGGAAAGTCTTCATAATGACACATTGACATAATCAACATTTGGAAGATTCAGTCTATACTCTATATGATTATGTGTACATCCAGTTGTTGAGATCTTTCTTATACTAATGAATGCATTGATAACAGAGAGGCTCTTTATTTGGATAGTGAGGTGTCAGAACTTATATGGGAATTCAAAGAAGCCTTTCTCATATAGAAAAGGTTTGATATTCCTAAGTCTTCAATAAGGAAACAAAGTTGTTCTTAAAAGTTTTCAAAATGCAGTGGATTCAACATCAGTGCAGAGATTTTCTCTTCTTCTATTGCATTAGAATGGTCTGAAAGGATTACATATTATGAAAAGGAGAGTCAAGAATCAATAGAACAAGATTATGGCTTTCTTGATGATCACAGTATGTGAGAGTTCTTATGCCTCAATTCAAAGTTCATTGCTTCGGTTCAAAATTACAGATTTAAAATGAAATCCCAAAAGAGAAGCAGAATTGGAATACAGAAGCGGAATTGGAATGTAGAAGCACTTTTTGAGTTTTGCACAAAGAAAGCGGAAAATGACCTCTCATGGTCATTTTCTGCCAAGGAGATGCTTCAGTCTCATTTTCCGCGAAGAGAAGGCAATTTGCAGGATTCTGCCAAAGGCTTGGGAGCTGTCAAAAATGAAATTTCCGCTAATGCACAAATTGATCTGATTGCAATTGAGAGATTAATGAATTTGATCTAAATAACGTAATGATCAGACCTAAGCATGAAGGAGTTACTTCGGCGGAAAATGCCCTTCCATGTTAATTTTCCGCCAGAGGAGTAACCAATGTCCAAATTTCTGCTTTTTGCAGTCAATTAGTAATGCATGCCCGCTGCCTGGAGAAACTTTAGAGATTCATTTTACAATGAATAGGCAATGTGTTCTAATGAATCAAAGGAATGAAATCATGCTCCTAGTCAAATGGTGGAAAATGAAGTTCTCAGTGCATTTTCTGCCGGAGCAGGTCATAGTCAAATTCTCGTCTGTAGTGAAAGCTATCTTACAAATCTGACCGAGAGATACACAACTCAATTGCAAAATGGAGCACGGCATGGAAAATTCCATCGATGGGGAGTTATAACAAAACATCAGTATAATATTGAATATGCTTGAAGAGAAGTCTTTATTTCCATAAAAAGATGAAGTGGAAAATGCACCTCAGTGAGCATTTTCTGCTGGAGCACTTAATTTGGAATTTTCCGCCATAGGTTTGGGAGCCGTCCAAAATGAAATTTCCACTAAATGAGAAATCCCTATTGAAAATCTTGACAGAGGCATTGGAGGAATGAAGAATGGAGTTTATTGAAGTCAAGTGGATCAAAATTGTCAAAAAGCAATTAAAAGAGGAATCCCAATGGAGAGGCGAAAAATGAACCTTTTGTTATGATGTTCGCATTAAGAAATCAAAATCCCGCTGATGTAGAAGTAAAAGTCCAAATTTCCGCTGGAGTCTTTTAATGAAAACCTAAAAGAGATGTATGGTGTTGATGCAGGGGTGCCGACAATAGTAATGATCATACGATGATATTTGAGCTGCGGTGGTGGATCATGCATATGAAGCCTCTAATGGAGACAGAGAATCAAGTCTATAGTAGACCCATGTATGACCATACCTTCCACATGTTGTATAGTTTACACATGTGTTATAGTCCCAAACATATGAGTTACCTACTCTTGTTGGTTTGTATCTTTTATCAGTTTCCTTTGGTGTCCATGCGTTGTTGTTTTT
>MU223450.1:36704-64821 GCA_018584345.1 Thuja plicata | reverse complement strand
TAATGATGTTTGGCTATGGCATAAGAGGCTATGTCATGTTAACTTTGATAACTTGGTAAGCATAAGTAAATTGAAAAAGGTTAGAGGGCTGCCTAAGTTAAAGAAACATGAGAATGCAATGTGTAAGAAATGTTAGTTGGGAAAAATGACTAAATCTAGTTTTAAAAGAAAAACTCATACTTCTGAGAATATTTTGGAATTGGTTCATACTGACCTTTGTTGACCTATTGGTGAGAAAAGTTACTATGGAGACAAATATTTTATTCTAATTGTAGATGACTACTCTAGGATGATGACTATTATGTTTCTCAAAGAATAATCTGATGCATTTTAGTTATTTAAGTGGTACTTGGAAAAAGTTGAAATGGAAATAGGTAAGAGTCTGAAATGTCTGAGATCTGACAGAGGAGAAGAGTTTATTTCTAATGAGTTTAATAGGTTCTGCAATGACCAAGGGATAAAAAGATAGATGTTAGCACCTAGGACGCCGCTACAGAATGGTATAGATGAAAGAAGAAATCAATCTAACATGGATTGTGCCATAACATTAATGATGGAGAAAAATGTTGCACATAAATATTGGAGAGAAGCTGTAAGTACAATTGTTTATACCCTGAAAAGAGTACAAGTCAAGAAATGTACAAATTCTATACCTTATGAGCTATGGTATGGATATGTACCTACTGTAAGTTACTTTAAAGTCTGTGGGAGAAAATATTTTATACTGAAGGATAAAAAAAATGGTAAACTTGATGCTAAAGGAGAAGAAGGAATATTTCTTGGATATTCTACTGAGAGTAAGGTGTACAAATGTTTGAATTCTAACACTAAAAAAATTGTGGAAAGTGCAAATGTTAGAATTGATGAATATGTAGAAATAAATGAAGTTGAAAGCATGATTGAGCTTGGAAGTTATAGATCATTCACATATCATGAAGAAGAGGATTCTAAAAAAACTAAAAATGGAGTTGCTGAGCAATAGTCTGTACCTACCAAGACACAGAATGAAATTGTCAGGCAACAGGAAGTGACTGCCGAGCTATCTGATGGAGAAGCCAAGTCACAGTTTCACCCTGAATTAAACTTGAATGATCAAATTGAAGCTGAGAAAGAGCCTACTTTGGCAAAATATGTAAGAAGGAACCATAAACCTGATCAAATCATAGGAGCAAAGGATTCTACAGTCATGACAAGAGGAAAATTAAGAGAAGACACATGTTTTCTATGTGATTTTGAGCCTAAGATAGTAAAAGATGCTTTGGACAATGAAGACTGTATTCAAGCCATGAATGAAGAGATAGAACAAATTGAAAAGAACAAGACATGGACAGTATTACCTAGACCTAACAAAAAAAATGTAATTGGTACAAAGTGGGTATTCAGAAACAAGCTGAATGAACATGGAGAGGTAACAAGGAATAAAGCAAGACTAGTATGCAAGGGTTATGCACAAGAGGAAGGAATTGACTTTGGAGAGACATTCACCCTAGTTGTAAGGTTTGACGGTGTGAGAACTCTACTTGCATATGCAGCCTACAAAGGATTTAAAGTCTATCAAATGGATGTGAAGTCCGCATTTCTAAATGGGATACTAGAAGAAGAAGTATATATTGAACAAGTTGATGGATTTGCTGACCCAAGTCATAGGAACATGGTTTGTAGATTGAACAAATCATTGTATGGACTGAAGAAAGCACCCAAAGCATGGTATGAAAGATTGCAGAATTATCTGATGAAGATTGGATTTGCAAGAACTAATGAAAACAACAATTTGTATTTGAAGACAGAGCAAGGTAAAGGGATTTTATTGGCTGAAATTTTTGTGGATGACATCATATTCAGTGGACAAGATATGATATGTAAAGTATTTTCAAAGGAGATGCAAACTAAATTTGAAATATTTATGTTTGGTGAGATAAAATTATTTGTTGGACTACAAATACATCAAATGAAGAATGGTATCTATATTACATAATCAAAATATATCAAGGAGATACTGAAAACTTTTGGTATGGAAGATTTAAAACCACTGAGGTCACCCATGGATACTGGACAAAAGTTGACAAAGAATGATGATACAAAAGAGGTAAATCAAACACTGTACAACTCAATGATTGGTAAGCTACAATATGTTGTACATAGTAGACCTAATATTGCATTAGTAGTTGGAATTGCTGCTAGATTTTCTGCTAAGCCAAGAGAGACACATATAATGGTAGTGAAAAGAATTTTGAGATATTTGAAAGGTACAAAAGACTATGGCCTATATTACAAAAGGAATGACAAGTTTGAACTCAGAGTCTATACTGATTCTAATTGGGCTGATAATGTTGATGATAGAAAAAGCACCATAGGAGGAGCATTTATTTTTGGTAAAAGATTAGTTTCCTAGACAAGAAAGAAACAAAATTGCACGTCACAATCTACAGCTGAAGCTGAGTATGTGGCGGCAACAGTTAACTATTCAAACATTGTGTGGTTGAAGATACTACTGAAAGGTATGAAAGAGGAGATCACAGAACTAGTTGTCATATATTGTGATAACATGAGTGCCATAAACATTTCTAAAAATCCTATAATGCACTCTAAGAAAAAACATATAGCTATCAAGTATCATTACTTGAGGGAGCTAGTTTAGAAGAAGGACGTGAGACTGAAATATGTGAACACTAAGGAATAGTTGGCAGACATATTACAAAAGCATTACCCAAGGATGCTCATGAGTATCTAATAGGTAAATTGGGCATAATTCCCCTAGCAGAGGCTAACTAGTGCTGAATGGTATTGTTGCATCAAATGTTTTAATAAGAACAATTGACACATTGATGCACAGTACGTCATTTTTTTAGAATGCTGCCTAAAAACAGTGAAGTGGAAAACCAGAACAAAAAAGTAAATCAGTCATATGCAAAGATGACATGAACAACATGATACAAAGATTAGAACAGAATAAGATGTCAACATCTTTGG
Source organism: Thuja plicata (assembly GCA_018584345.1). Taxonomy (NCBI): domain Eukaryota; kingdom Viridiplantae; phylum Streptophyta; class Pinopsida; order Cupressales; family Cupressaceae; genus Thuja; species Thuja plicata. The sequence goes on along the minus strand of MU223450.1, from coordinate 61,851 downwards.
CATTGTTGTCAAGGAGGGAGATTATTGCTAAAACAATAGCGAAAACAATAGATACAAGGGAGATATTACTGAAAGAGGGAGCTGAATAGTAACAAAAAATATCAGTGTGATTATAGACACAGAGGGAGTCAGAATGAAGCTAAAGACATTAATGAAGATTTTTTCATATCAGGAACACAGACACTTTTTGGATTGTATGGTAACTTTTGTTGGAAATTATTTTTTTATAGTTTAAGTGTTGCCATCAATGCCAAAGAGGGAGATTGTTGGAAAGATTGCTACAATGTAGACAATTTTTATTTTTTCATTGATGTCAAACCTTAATTGGTGAGACTATCATTGTATGTTTGAGTACCTTATCCATTGATTGATGAAGATTTGAAAAGAATAGGATAACAAGAAGACCAAGGAAATGGTTGAGTTATGAGTATACACTAGGGTATTTGATCATTTGGCACTTTGGAAAAGTGATATGTTGTTTATCTATCACTGACAGTTCACTGGAAGGTAAATGTCGAGCAAAGAAAAGTCAATGTCGAGCAAAGTGAAAGGTGATGCTGAGAAAATCAAAGATGATGTTGAGCACCAGTGAAATGCTGAGGGAGACAGTGAAAAGCTGAGAAATAGTATTTTGATTATTGATGAGATTTGAGATCTATGGCTGACATAATTGATTTTATTGGGATTTGCATTATTAATTAAGATTGGTCCATATTCATTTAATGCATGGGAACCCATTATTAGTGCATGGATTCAATGATTAATTAATGAATATATTGGAGAAGTAAATTAAATGTAAAGATGGAAAGATCCATTGGATCTAACCTAACCTAAGATCTACGATCTTGGTTATGCGGAAAAAGATTTATCTGACCTAGATGAAGAGGTATAATATAACCTACTGTGGTTATTGTTATGGTATCTAAGTGTAAGGAGAAGTGTAATGCAAAATTTTTGCATGGTTAATTGAATAATTGGCAAGACCTAGCAGAGAAAGATGAGCAGAGAAGCAGAGAGAGATCGCTTGATGGATTTCCAAGTAGATCTGAAGTTTGAGATGAGAATGGAGGCCACTTAGTGAATTAGTGTTAGAGCTAAAACTGGATCTGGATTTGCAAAGTAAGTTGTATGTATCAGATCACACCTGCTGATTACTTTCTAACCATTGTATCAGTTCAAATACTTTAACCAAGTTGACCTAATAGTCATTGTATAAATGTTGTGAACAAGGTGACATTTAGATTGGAATGTTCTAAGTCCTCTAACAAGGCCACTCCTAATAGGGTGATTAAATCCTTTAACCAAGTCACATTTGACAGTGTGTTTTTTAACCTTGAACAGGGTTGGCTCCTCACAGGGCATCACTTTAAAAGAGTGAAATTTTGGTACCATGTTACTAGTGGTTTTTCACATATTGGGCTTCCACGTTAAATCATGGTGTCAAAATGTGTGAATGTTATTATTGTGTTTTACTGTTAAGTTTCTACAAGCTTATTTCATAAGTACAGTAAACTGCACACTTTTAATGTTTATTACTGTCGAGCAGATCTGAGTTGTTGAAGTTGATTTAAAGTTTTATATGGGCACATGTAGACCTAAGGATAACTGATTCACCCCCCCCCCTCTTATTTATTCTAAATTCATATAAACATGAAGGATATGTATGTCAAGGATGAAGATTTTAAAAAATCTTATCACATTTGTACTGAGATGACAGACATATACCACACTACGTTCTTAGAGTTCATTGTTAAAGATGGTCTTCTTTTCAAGGGAAGTTCATTATGTGTCCCCAAAGGATCCATGAGAGAGAACATTATTAAATAAAAGCACTATGGAAGCCTAGCCGGTCACTTTGGGGTGGACAAAACATTGGAGCTGGTTAGAAGGTTCTACCATGGGCCCAAATTGCAGACAGATGCTAGGAGTTTTGTGGAGAGTTGTTTAGTTTTCCAAAAATACAAAGGGAATACCTCCAATGTAGGGGTATACACTCCTTTACCCATCCCTTCAAAACCTTGGGATTCAATAAGTATGAACTTTTTCCTAGGTCTTCAAAAGACCAAGTCTGGATTTGATAGCATCTATGTTATAGTTGACAGATTTTCAAAGATGGCACACTTCATCCCTTGTAAGAATCCCCATGATGCATCCCACATATTTGGATTGTTCTTCAGAGAAGTTGTGAGACTCCTTGGACTACCACTGTCAATCATTTCAGATAGGGATCCTAAGTTATTAGGCCATTTTTGAAGAACAATATGGAGGAAGTTAGGGACAAATGTTTCACTGTCCTCTGCATATCACCCATAGTCTGATGGTCAGACATAAGTTATAAATAGGTCTCTTGGAAGCCTTCTGAGATGCCTCACATAAGAACATGGAGCCACTTGGGATACTATCATAGCACAAGCAGAATTCTCATTCAATGATTCAATAAATTAGAGTACTAGTTTAACTCCATTCCAGATTGTCTATGGCACTCATCCTAGAGGGATTTTGGAACTCAGGGATATCAAATCCATGGACAAAAGGAGTGCATTGGATGAAGAATTTTCTGAAGTGATGAAGAATATCCATGATCAAGTACAGATCAAATTGCAACATACCACTGAGAAATATAAAGAACATGCTAACAAAAAGAGGAGAGACCTATAGTTCAAAGTGGGATACTTAGTGATGATCCACCTTAAGAAGGAGAGACTACCCAAATAAAAATACACAAATCTTGTGATGAAAAAGCTTGGCCCTTTCAAGATTCTGAAGAAATGTGGCAACAATGCCTATAGAATTGATCTACCTTCTCACATTGTCTTATCACATATTTTCAATGTTGCAGATATCCATGCTTACAAAGGTGAAGTTAGTACTACTGATCTTGTAGATAATCCAGAGCCTCCTACACTCCAACCACTCAAGGACATGCAACAAGAAACTCCTCCTAAGATTGAAATCATCCTAGACAAGTGGGTGAACAAGAAAAATAGGAGAGGCACTTACTATGAGTACTTAGTCAAATGGAAAACCCAACCCACTGAAGATGCTACCTGGATGACCCCTTAAGACATCCACAAGATAGGTCATCCACTTGAAGCACTCCCAACTCAAGAGACTTGGGTTACTTTTTCCTTGGGGAGTATGGTGCAGGACACCTCCTAAAGTTCTTCTTTTCTTGTTTTTGTGTTTATAATAAGGTGCATCCTTCATATCACCCTTGTGTGTGTGTGGGTGTGTGGGTTTATGATGTAAGGTGAAGGACCTATGGTTCCTATATGATGTTATTAGGTGATATGATTCCTTCCATGAAGGTTAGAACTTACTATGTACAGAGCTTGATGTTCAGAGGAGGAAATAGAAGAGTTTTTTAAGCTATTTTGATAGTGTATGACTTGGTATAGATTCATCCTATGGATCCAATTGAATAAATATGTAATGTCTTTCGTCTATTAAGCATTCCAGTTGGTTTGAGTTGTTTTTTTTTAATTTTGTTAATAGTTATAGATTTTACTTGTTCACTGCCTGAGAAACCCAAGCTTACTAGGTCAGTCACAAAGATGTGACCCTAACTTAAGATTTATCCATTGGATCTACTTGGCCACTTGGAAAATACAAGTTAGGGTCATGGTCCTTGAGAATCCAAAAGACCAGACACTCAAGGTTAGTCCTACTATTTATGAGACAAAGCCCTAGGCTAATTATCTCAATGTAATTATCATGTCTTTTTGGTACAGTCACATGCCTGTGTAATATGTATTTGGAAGGATCAAACCAAGAGTTTTTATAAGCTATTTTGGGTAGAGGAATCCATATAAGTCTCTGCATTTATTCCATGAACCCACCTTTGACCACTTACTTAACAAACCAAGCCTAAACTAGGTAATTAGATCTATGCTTTGTGAGAGTTCAGGGGTGCAGGAGTGGAGTGAAATTTTAAGGATTTGAGGGATTTACAAAATCCATAAAGGGTTTCTAGAAACCCAATTAGATCTATTGGATCCTTTTACAGTTGAAAGTTAAGTCCAAAAAGCCCTCTAGATAGGGCTACAAGGAATCCTAGGCTATTTGGGGTTTGACTATCCTATGATCTACAAGACCAAATCCATTAATGTATTCTTGACCCTTGGGATCTATTTGAAGTTTTTAATCACTTAAATTAAGAGTTCTAAGTCTCTAGTGAAGTTTTAAGGCATTATTCTTGGTTTAGGGAAAGTGTCCCTAAAGAGGAAATTGTAGTGTCCTACATCTTGGCTTGGAGAGTCAAGGGAGAATAGGGGAACTATGTTGGTCCCTTACGTAGGAAATAAGACACCCTAGGAATAAATTGGTGGAGTTGGGGTGTCCAAGAAAGGAGTTTGAATAGTTGTTAAAGAGTTGGAGCCCATCAAGGTGGTTTTCATACAGTGTTCTCTGCATCAGGCAAGCCCAAAGGGCAGGATTGACACGAAGGTGCTACTCACGGTCAACATCATCGACTATTTTCTTGAGGATTTTGAGGATAGTTTTATTTTTAGCCTCTTCTTGACCGTTTCCTTGTGGAAAATAATTAGAAGAGGTATGGTGGGTAATGCCAAACTATCTACACAACTCTGTGACATCCTTATTTTTAAAAGGTCCTCCATTATCGGTGAGGATGTCTTGAGGAATTTCATAACAATAGATAAGGTAATTCAAAATGAACTTCAAAATATGTTTTCCAGTACTGTACATGGGAGGAACAACTTCAACCCACTGGTTAAATTATTCAGTAGTAGCAAGGATGTATTTATGGTCATTAGAAGAGTTTGGGAAAATATGACCAACTAGGTGAAGGCCCCAGCGGGAAAAAAGCCAAGGGGTAATGTGTTAGGGATTTTTCTTTTATGAACCACAGTGCTTGAAATGTCTATTTGAATACCATGCTTTCTAATACTGATTCAGGAACAAGAAAATCCTAATTGCTAAGGACTGGATAAGGTCCTTCTTCATTTTTTAGCTCCACATATACTCAGGCAGGTTTTACCTTTTATGATTGTTGTTTACATAGTATGTTATAGTGTGGACACTAATTTTCTATGTACCTTTGTTAAACCAACTTATAAATCATCTTGCAAATGACCAAGCATAATCATATGCAAGATTTAGCCATACAAACTATGATCTTGAATATAGAAAAAATCAGTGATATAAGGACTTTCATCCTTCTTCCTTTTGATGTAGGAGGGATAACCTAAGGGATTCACTCTCTAAGGAATCACCAAAATGAACACTATCCTGCTGACAAGAGTCCTTAATGAATTCGGCTCATTATTCTAAAAACTAGATGAAATTGATTAATTTGTATATGACTGAATGGAGAAAACACTTATTCAGAAAAATCTAGATCAGTGCCTATTCCTTGGGCAAAGAGTCAATGAAAACATATTTCAACAATAAGAAACTAATGAAATACTGAAGGATAACTTACAAACTTCATACAATCTAGATTGAATGCCTTACAAACAATCTTCTCAACTCAATACTTCTTCATCAGATCTTCACAACCATGTCATGCTCTCTCAAATCATTTACAAAATTTAACTCTCTCCTTGAGAAAGACTCACAAATGATTAGACACACTACCTTTTAGTAGGTATATTCCAGATGCCTTACAAATGAACTATACTAGAGCATAAACCAAAGTCAAAAGAGACAAGACAATAATGAATAGGAACTGCACTGTATTCTCATTAATCCAATTTGTTTCCAGATCTCCAAACAATAAACACAAGAAGTAAACATGAAAAAGAAGCAATCTTTACAAATAAAATCTCCAAACAAATAGTAACTTTTACTGAACCAGACAAATACAGGAACAAGCACAAGACCAGGAACCTCCACAGGAACCAGAAATAGGAACCTGAAATCAGAACGTGTCTAACAAAAAAGAGAAGAGAATAAATAGAAGAGAAAAACCCTAATCTCTCTAAGAAATTGACACCTGTCTCTCCTCAAATCTGATTTTACTTGCCTTTACAAGTCTTCAAAATATCTGATATATCTTTAAAAACTGAGTCCATCTGTCTGAGAAAATATCTGATTTTATCCCTTTGTAAATCTCCTTCATTCTCCCACTGAAAAGTCTCCAATCTGATTTCATTTGTCAAAATATCTTTGAAAATCTGATAAAATATCTGCTTGCAAAAGCCTCCTGAAAAGCTCTTTCAAATTTGACTTATGCAATAAAACATATAAGCATTTTGTCTTATTTTCCTTTGTTCAAATCTGATTTTGTTTACCCCTTAAAAATCTGATCTTTCCATGCCTGAGAAAATCTAAATTATCCCCAATCTCTAAACAATTTGATTATCCCGTGTGTTTATAAAAATCCCCAGGAATGCATATTTCATAAAATTTGAAATAAAATACTTTTTCTTTGTATGCATTTTACCTTTTAAAATCTGCACATCCTTTAAAACATTCTGAAATATTTATTTCCTACCTATTTAGCCCAAAAGTCACCAAAAATTGACATGTGGCACCCTCTTATTCACTATCACAAACTGGTCTTAACTCACCTTTGACCTCAGTTACATCTGGCGACCATGCGACAACCATAGTCTCACAATCACAAGCAAATTTTAACTCAACAGTCAACCCTGGGCGACCTCGCGACTGACATCCGACAGCTAATTCTCATCTAGAAACCACACGACCAGCAACTACCTCCATGTCGCAATAGTCAACTTTGGCATCTGGCTAAGTCGCCAAGTCTCGGAGGTTATATCCTTGGGTGGCTAACATCTCGCGACTAGGCGACTAACCGCTAGCAGTCAGTCACCAAGTCTTAGAATCTTGGTGTTTATCTTCAACTTGCCTCCCGAATGAGCGACCGGAGCCTTCTTGTGACTGGGCGACCAAGTGCTTTTCGCGACCATGCGACCAAGTGCACATGCCATTTTCGTCAAAATTTGTTATCCTTCATTTTCAGGCATGGAAATTGAGGCGGTTGGATGACTGGGCGCATGTGGATAACCTCTTCCTCTTTGTTCAAATTCATATGTCTTGATTTTTGCATATAAAGATCTCAGAATGCCTTCCTCGGATGAATGTGGGATAATAGATCTCATGTTTTTAGAAGCATTTTCAAATTTGGAGCTAAAACATTGTGTATAGCCCAGGCAAGTTGACCTTCAGCCCCTAGGAGCTCACCAAGAGCCTCTAGGCTCTCATACTTACCTCTAAAGAATGTGTTTTGGTATATAAATACAAAAAATGCCCACCACAGAGACAATGTGGGACATATCAAACTCACTATTTTCCATATTTTCTAGGTTCTTCATCAAAACTGCTCATTAATGGGGTTGAATCTCTACTAATGAAGACCATGATTGTCTTCCAATGGTCTGGGTGCCGCTTTGTATAGATTCACTTCTGCAGATTTAGCATTAAAACCTCCAAAAATTGAAACTACATCCTCTAGTCTGTGTTTTGCACTTGCAAACTTTAAAACAAAACAATCTTTAAAATCCCCATTTTTTATTTTGCACAAATTCCATGCTAGAAACCAGTAGCCTCCTGCAATGGATTCTGCGCACCATGTCTAAAGGTCCCATTGGTTCCCAAAATCAAAAACATTGCCTCCTTGATATCTGCGCAGGGTCCAATGAATTTCATTGCAGCATTTTAATGTTTTAAAAAACTTTATAACTACATTCCCTGTCTGCGCAACAAGTATGGATTCACTTTGGTCAAACATCTCATGTGCCCTATCTATGCTTCCAAACAATCTGCAGCTAAGAGAACACTGGTGAAGGTTGCGAAATTTGGCCTTACACATACATATTGCATAGCTGGAAAATCATTGTGGAATGTGGCTTTATACCTGCAGATTGTATTAGCGTGGAAGTTTGGAAAGATTTTCCTACAAATCACTTGAAGTACCCTGTCAAACAATTCATGCCTTTTTCTGCGCAATATGCTATGCAATGAAATTGACAATGTATTTTGTTTAATATTTCAAAATCCACTATCTTTAGTGCAACAGATGACACTGACTTCTTGTGTTTTCTTTTGCAAATGCAATATCAATTTAATGTTTGAAAAACATTAAAACCTCCTCTGCAATGAAATCAACAACTCCTTTGTGTTCTAAAAAATGCCGTGCAAGTTCATGTATGGTCATTTTAACATTTCATTATGATATACAAACACTATATAATGGTATATTTTTGTTGTTTGAATGTCAAAATAGCTCTGGCGGCCATCTTCAAAGTCTGAATATAAATTAAGAACTATCCATTCTTTCTAATTCTCAGCAATGATAATAGTCAACCACCCTTTTGGAAGCTTAACAAAGATATTGTCTTTTAGAACTAGATTCTAATACTTTTGTCGGCTATTAGACCATATACATTCCACGTTCTAAAATAGAAGAGCCATATTCTCCATTATTATTTAGAATGATAAACATCTTTGCAAAATTCTATGCAATCATCACTTGTCCATTTGAAAATAAGGTAAACTTGATAAATTGATGAGTCGATGTCTAACCACCTATCCGAGTGTTGATCTAACTGTCAAGTTAACATGACTTGTCGCTTCTTTTGGAAAAACCGCATTCTTTGAAACATGTTATGAGATGTTTATTTCTACAACTCTTATTACAAAAATTCGATTGACTAAGAGATGTGGATTAGAAAATATTGATTTGACGAACATTTCAAACTGATCAGTAGAATTCTACAAACTGAACCCTTGAATAGTAAATGGCACCTGGGACTGGTCTCAAAAATTCACTGAAACAAGTAATTTGACCCCGGCACTCGACAAAAAGATTCATTGATGTATAATGACTATGCATGTGAAAGGGCTCCTTCAGATTCATTTTCCGGCACAAGATATAGCAATGCAAACTTAGCCTTACAGAAAACTTGTGGGTACAAATGCGGAAACAGTATAAATCCCTTTCAGATTGACCCTTGCAAAAACATTGAAACAAGCTCTGAAACTTCACCATTAGGTCACATAGTACATTCATATGCAATGAGGATGTTCCCACAATCAGACCCTGAAAATATCTTTCAAATAGAAATACATTACTTATGCAAAATGGCCACTCTGAAACTTAACACTTTTCCGCACTACAAATTGAATAAACTGCCTCTGAAAAATGAATTCATAGGGTTATCAAAAAGATCTTTCAGAAACTCAACCTATGGAGCCTAATTGAATGTCACATGTAGAACATGATCCCTCAGTTCTCTTCCTCTAAAAATAAACCACTGAACTGATACCAATCTGCAAAGATAGCACCTTAAACACTTTTCTGAACTAAAACACAATAAATATGCAGAAATCGGGTTCGGAATCGGCAAAGAAAAGTGATCTACCGAATTGGTCAAAGTTTGGGAATATTCAAAGGAGTTCATTCCTAGGTCTATAATGCAGGTCAACCTTCAATTATGTCTGAGATCAGACCGGGTGTAAACAGGTAAACCACAAAGGAGGCCATTTAATTCTGAATTTTACATTTTTAGTGAAACTTCAATAAATCAGGAATGGAAAGGCTCTGGAAAAGTGGATAAATGGATTGGTAGGAGTCTATAAATATTTAGGTAGGTACACTCCTATGTTTAAAATATGAGGGAAAACTCAATTATCCAAAATGTTCACCCGGGTATAGATTTTGAAGACCTCAAAGTGGACAACTTAGCAATTCTGAATTTGAAAACATAGGAAATCAGAATTATTCACCACTGGAATGGTTCTAAAAAACTTGTCATCTGATTTCATAAAGATCTGGAAACGGGAAAAACTAGAGTGTATGACCACTGGAACACAGTACAAAAGGAATTTTCTCAATTGAATCAATTGGTCAAAATTTATAACGTGTCAAACTGGGCTATTCAGATTTCTAGGCAGAACAAAAATGCAGACAGTTTTGACCAACCAACTTTGGGAAGTATGAAAACTTATTAAACAGATTCCGAATGACCTGAGATCTAAAACATAAGCTCTCTAATATGCATGCTAAACATTCCCAAAATGATAGCTTATGAAACTTAATAGGGTGTAAGATACTCAGAAGCAAAGTAGGCTCCGGACAGCAAATTGACAATTAGCAAAGTGCAGAATTAGGTGACCCCCTCAAAATGACTACTCCCTAAACATGTCAGAACTAAAATTCAGGAGCTGGGACCCACTGCATATGTCAAATGGAAGGCATTAAATCCTCTCCCCAATTTGTATCTCATGAAAATCATACGGTCATCTTTTTCAATCACTCGAACTGAGCCTTCTCACACAAAATTTTCAAGGGTACTTACTTTGCTCAACTGAAAAATTTAACAAGGTCACCCCAAATTTGTTCCAAATTTAAGAGTACCAACATAATGGTGGGATGGAGGGATTGGGATGGAGCATGTATCAAATTTCCATGCTACTGACAAGGTACACATTTCTTTACATATTTATAGGTGTCATGTTCCATGGTAGGCCAGTAGTATCAAGTATGTAACAATTTCTAGGCCAAAGTGAGTCCATTAGAATGAGCCCCGCAGATTCCTTGATGTACCTCTTCCAAGGATGTTTGTGCTTCATCAAAATTTGGACACCTTAGAAGAGTTCCATCAAAGTGATTTCAGAATAGGTTATCACCTAGCATCGTGTAACAAGAAGTGTGGTGAATGAAGGTTTTTTGTTGATTAGGTGTTAAGGCAAGTGGGGTATGTCCATCGTGAAGGTAGGAATAGATTTATTGGTACCATGGGGAATTAGGATCAGAAATTTAACACACCATTTTAGAATTTAGTTGGTCACAGGTAGGGACCTTAATATTCTCAACAAGAAAATCACACCATGTACTATTTTATGGCTTAGTTATCAGGGACCCGATGGTAGCCATTGCGTTAGCCACTTTGTTGTTTGTGCGCAGAATTTGCTAGAAGACCAAGTCAGTAAAATGTAGTTTAATTTCTTCAACTGTGCAGTGATAGGGAAGAAAATTATCATCCTTTGTTTGATATTCATCTAGAACTTGTTTGATAACCAATTGTGAATTGCCTAATACTAACAAACTGAGAATCTTCCATCGTATGGCCTGATAGAGTCCAAGTACAAGGGCTTCATATTCTACAATATTAATTGTACAAGAAAATTTCAATTTATAGGATTTAGGGATGAGGTCTCCTTTTGGCATAACAAACAAGATTCCTACCCCTGATCCTTTTCGAGTAAAGGATCCATAAAAATAAAGTTTCCATGAGATGCTTGGGACAAGATTGAGGACTGATTCATCTAGAAAATCGATGATCAGTGGATGTTGTCCGTCAACAGGTTATTCTGCTAACTTATCTGCAATAACTTGTCCTTTTATAGGTTTTTGATCCACATAAACAATGTTGAATTCACTGAGAATCATAACCCATTTTGTCATATGGCTAGTAAGAGTAGCCCGTGATAGGAGATATTTGATTGGATCAATCTTTGCAACAAGGTGAATTTTATGATTAAGAATATAATGTTAGAGCTTCTATGTGGATAAGACAACAACCAAATATTCCTTTTCAATGAGGAAATAATTCAACTCATAACCAATAAGAGTCCTGCAGAGGTAATAAATTGGTCACTCTTTTCCAGTATCATCTAATTGGGCCAACGGGGCACCTAATGAAACCTAGATGGTAGATATATACAAAATCAAAGGATGGCCAACAACAGGTGGCACCAACACAGGTGGATTAGCCAGATATCCTTTTAGCTTCTCAAATGCATTTTGACATAAGAAATCACATTGGAACTTTATATTCTTGCGCAAAAGATGAGAAAATGGATGCACCTTATCTGCCAGCTGTGACATGAATCTCTTGATGGAATTAAGCTTTCCTTGTAAGTTGTGCAACTATTTCAATGCTTTTGGCAGTGGTATATCTAGGATGGCTTTTAATTTCTTTGGATCAACTTCTATTCCACATCGTGACACAATTTATCCTAGCAACTTACCAGATTGTACTCCAAAGACACATTTCTTAGGATTCAGCCAAAGTTTGTATTTCTCCAATTGCTCAAAAATTGTAGTGAGGATGGGGATGTATGATTCTTGTGTCTTGGAATTTCCCAAAAGATCATCAACATAGTCTTCCATGATCACATGTAGGAGATCATAAAAGATGGTTGTCATTTCTCTCTGATATGTTACGCCAGCGTTCTTAAGGCCAAAGGGTATCACCTGATAATAGAAGGTACCCCAAGGTGTTTTGAATGTAGTCTTGTGTTGATCTTATGATTCTATCCTGATCTGATTATAACTAGAGAAGCCATCCATGAGGGAAAAAATCTCATCCCCAACAATCAAATCCATTATAATATCAATATTGGGAAGTGGAAAATCATCCTTAGGATATGCAAGGTTTAGATCTCTGAAGTCAGTACAGATGTTGATGCCCCTAGAATGCTTGCCTACTAGTACTATATCAGATACCAATTTAGGATAGTCTATAGGTCAAATCACTTCTACATCAAGCATTTTCTGAAGCTCTCTTTTAACTAATAATGCCACTTGAGGATGCATCTTGGAGAGTTTTTGTTTGATAAGTTTCACATTAGGATCTATAGCAAGATGGTGCATGAAAAGATCTGTATCAAGCCCATGCATGTATCTGTAGGTCTAGGAAAAGTTAACTTATGATTTTGAAGGAATGTAGTCATGTTTTTCTTTTCTTGGTCATTCAGAGAGACTGCAATGTAAGTGATTTGTGGATCTTCTTATGTACCCCGATTGATTGTGGTAGTGTCTTCAGTAATCATGGAGGATATTTATGGTTCTGATGATATGAATGGAAGGTTGGCTTCTACCTCCTTTAGTGCCTTAGAAATGTTTTCACTAGAGGATGCATCCTTTATTTTATATTTTTCTTCATCTGAAGATGCCTACGAGAGGTTTTCACCAGGGGATGGTTTTGTATTTTCAATTTTTCAAATTTTTTTTTTATTGTCACTTTTGCGACTAATAGAATTAACCTAGCTACAAAAGTAGGCTTGCTCACTAAAGTGGATCTGATGCTTGTATTATTGGAGATTCTTAAGTCCAAAGAGAGCTAAAAAAGCTTTGTCTGAATAGAAAATGTCTAAAGCTAGTGGTGAATCTTGATGATCCCAATCAATTAGTTCAAGGTTTGTGAGGGGAAGATGGGGGGATGAAAGTTCAGATTGTGCGATGGTGAGGACATTGGTAAATTCATCAAGGTCATCTTCAACATATTGGAAAAGGACTTCAAAAAACTCTTCTTTAGTTTTTGAATCTCAGACGGCTAAAAAATAGTCCTTGGCAAAGTTAGTCTTAGTTTCTATGGAACCCAAGTTGTGTCATTGGGGATAGCCATTTGCTGTCATAATTTTCTTCTTACCAGTTTCATTTGCACCAAGGCCAATACCATGATACCCCATGCTCTCAACAATGGGGGTGGCTTTGATATATTTTACATCAGGGAATATTACTGGTTTCTCATTTTCTTCATTATAAAGCCAATCAAGGACATTGGAATACATGTGTTCATCTGAAAAAGACCCCCAATGTTCAAAAGTGGTCATCTTGCATTGCATAAGGTCCTTTTCTTTAGAGGGAGTTAATAGTGATGGCCTCCCATAGGATTTTGGGGACAAAGGGAGTTGTCCAATGCATAGGGCACTTTCAAACTTGTATTCTCCCATGCGCTGGTCTGTGAAAGTGATCTTTGTTTCAGACTCAGAGGTTTTGGCTTTGGTGACCTTTTATTTTCCTTTAGATTGATGAGTCTGTGTTTCTGATGTCTTTTCTGGAGCCAAGGAATTTCGTTGAATAGGTGCTTCTTTCTCAAAATGTCTACTGAACTAATTCAATGGATAGTAATTGGATTATTTTCCTTCTAGTCTTTTAGAATATTGGAATGGTTTAGGATCTCCTAGAATCATGATCTCTCTATCATGATGTGGAAACTTGAGGCATTGATGGTAGGTAGAAGGTACACCTTTGGTAGTGTGTATCCAAGGTCAGACCAAAAAGATGTTGTATGGTAGATCCAGATCTAGTACATGACAAAAAATTTAAATTAGGGTAAGTCCCACTTGTAGAGATAGTGTGATGAAACCTTTTCTTTCTCATTCTCTATCATCATAAGCCTTTATTGTGATTCTCTTATCGACATCTAGGAGGTCCTCAGAAAGACCGATGTAATGAATCATTTTCAAAGTACACAAATTTAGGCCAGATCCACCACCTATAAGGACTCATTTGATTTTAGTGGATTGGATTTTGGCTTCAATGTGGAGGGATTTATTATAGTGAAGGTCACGACTATAGAATTCTTTGTTAGTGAAAAAAATATTCTCTTGTGTGGCTAAATTCCTGATCATGTCTTGGAACTGGGTAGCAGTGATATTTTTCAGAAACACGGGATTTGTTCAAAGCATTCTCAAGAAATTATTTGTGGATAGGTGAGGTACGTAGTAGTTCTAGGATAGATATTTGTGTAGGAATATTTCCTCACTAGGCCAATATATCATAATGTGAAGAAGGTTGGGAAATAGTAGATGGTGCAGATGGTGGATTTACAGATGTAGAGGGATTATGAATATCTTGGATAGTGACTCTGGGTTTGTGTGTGGTAGCATTACAATCAGCATCTTTGAGGATTATGGTATTGACATGCATCCACAAAGAGAGTCAAAAACAAATATATCATTTTCTTTTAGACTTCCACACGTTTGATCATTGCTTGTGATAGTGTTGGTTGAGTAATCATATGGGATAGCGTTAGATGCATTGTTTTGATTGTGTTGTGGAAAAGGTTGATTATAGACTTTGAGATTTACATTGGATGAGGAAGAATTCTAGCCTTTGAATTTGATTTTTCCATAGTCAATAAGATCTTGTACAAAATGTTTGAGTTTCATGCACTTCTTAGTATCATGTCCTTTAATGTGATGATAATCAGAGTATTCATTATCTCAATACCAAGCAGGTTTGGGTTGATTTTCATCGAAAGGTCGAGTGTTTTGGTAGACTATCATTCCTTGATCTATAAGTTTTTTAAATATCACATCCAATGGTTCTGCCAATGGTGTGAACTATTGTCATTGCCAATTGTTGTTGTTATCATTACTGTTATTGTTGTTATTTTTGTGAGGGAACAAATAAGATTAATTGCGCAGTCGATTGTTATTCTGATTTTGGTTATGATTGTTATTCTGATTTTGATTTTGAATTTGATTTTTGTTGCAATTGTTTTGATTATTTTTGTTGGATGCTTGAAAATTCTTAACATGTTTGGCATCAGTCACTCCATCTTGACAACTCTATTTTTACCTCAAAATTTTAGTTTATCATTATTGGAAGGAGTATAGTGTTTGATGCTACCTTTTTGCAAAAGCACATCTTCAATGTATTTTCCCATCTTGACAAGGGATTCAAAAGTGTCAGGTGAAGCCATTTTCATTTGGAATGACATCTCGAGGATCAAATTTTTTGTGAAGACATCAATTAAGTGACTATCAGGTATTTTCCATGGCATATGATTGGCAGTATTTCTCCATTGTTGTAAGAAACTTGCAAACGTTTCACCATTCTTTTTCTTGATATTGCACAAATTTCTGAGTGTTTCTTGATGTTCAATGTTATATGAATATTGTCCAAGAAATTTCTCTGCAAGATTAGAGAAAGTAGAGATTGACCCATAAGGAAGGCCATGAACCACTCTAAAGTTGTGCCTCCATGAATCCTAGTGAAGAGTCTCTTTAGGTAATTTTTGTTGTAGTGACTTCTTGGCATGCAATGTAAAATTCATTGAGATGTTGTAGAGGACATGTCTCTCCCTTGTATTTTTCAAATTTAGGCATCTCAAAGTTTGGAGGGAATGGTTGCATCATGATAGACTTATCGAATGGATAGGGACAAATTTAATCAAAGGAAAACTCCTTTTTTCCCCCATTCTACAAACCATCCACAATATTTTTGAGCTCATTAATTTTTTGAGCTAAATATAGAGTGTTGTGCAGAATATATTGTAAACCATAAGCTTTTCCTCCTCCAAATTGTATATTCAAAAACCCAGTGGAGGTCAAACTAACTGTGGGAGGGGCTATGTATTGGTAAGATTGATATATGTTGATTATAGATGTCTTCATGCCAATTATCATGAATGTAGATGATGTAGATAGAGGCATGGAGATTTACCCTATGTTGTTAACATTAGCACTTCCCCTTGAGAGGTATTGGTTATCATTTGAGTGCTATTGTGTGAAGTTATGTTAGGAAAAACACTTAGGATATGTTGAATTTGTTCATTGGTCAATTGGACTGTTGATGTATTTTTTGATGTGGGAATTTATGTAGAAGGATCACTTGCAACTTCTTTCTCGGTGTCATGTGATGATGTTGCATTTGAACTGGAGGCCATGGTCATGCTTGTAGCAGCCATAGCCTTAGTGATGTTATGAGTGAGAAGTGATTCATCAAATTCAGCGGGCACTGTGATGCCATTTCATATGAGGTTCAACAAGATTTTGCCATTGTTTTGACTACTGGTCTTTTCAACCATTTCTAAATTATATGGATCCCTAATAAAATCATTCAATTGTGTAGGCATTTCTTCTTGATCTACTAACTTAGTTTCTTCAGGCACAATGGTTATGTCATTGATTCATATTGCATCACCTTGAAGGAATTGAGTAGCAACAGGATCTCCTTGTCAAAGGAGTTGATAGGTACTGTACGCCTCATGTTTCTAGCTTGTGATTGAGTAACTACCATAAAATGGTAGACCTAGAAGAATAAAAGATGAGGAAATGGAAGATGAAATTTGATGGAGAAAAGATCTTGTTCTTGGATCGATTTGATTCTAATTTATTGGATTTGATTGGTTGATGTTTGATTAAGGATTGATTGGTGATTGAATAGGATTGATTGAGGATTGATTTGGATTTAAAGGTTTTAGAACAAAAACTAGGTACAACAAGACCTTTTGATGACACAAACACAAAAGGATTAAATTGGATGATATATTTTTCCACTTGAAGATAGACTTGTGATCTCAAGAAAATAGGACATTACCAATGGATTTAAATTATGTAAGAGAGACTAATGGTCTACAAGCAACGTTGTGTTTGTCTAAGGATGAAGGTCTGCAATAATTTTGATTAAGGTCATCTAACCTAAGAAAGGATTGATTTGATCTTGATTTAAAATCCAAAAAGGTTTGATCTAATGCTCTAAGAGAGATAGGATGATGTCTGATGATGATGGGAGAATGAGAAATTGATTTGGGAACAAGAGGTTGATCTAGTCGTATTTCTCAATATCAAAAAAGGAATGATTGATGGGATACTTGGCCATGAATTTGTAAAATTTGTTGTTGTACATGATAGCATCATTTTTCTCATAATACTCAATTTTTTGCTTGATTGATTGGGCAATGTGTTGATATTCCTTGGATTTGTGAGTGATTTCTTTCTATTCTCAATAAACTGGAGGAGTTGGAAGCTTCACCTTCTTGTGTTTCTGGGAATTTGTCATGTCCTATAGAAAAAAAAATTATTTTGAATGAGCAATTGAAGATTTCAGGACAAATGGTTTTAGGAGCCCATAAAAGATCAAATTTTAAAGATTCTGGTAAATTTTGAAGCTCACTATTTTTAAGAAGAGACAACAGTCTCAGACATAGATGAAAATTTGATATTGCACAAAAGGTGAAACTATGCAGATAGTGATATGCACAGACATCAATGCCAGAGCAGAGATAACAGTCTATAAATAGGACAATTTTTTGATTATTTGGCAAAATGTTTATTTTTGTCTGATTTTTAGTGGATTTGTTCAATGGAAAGAACTAGTTTCATCACAGTCAAACTAGAAAATAGTAAACATGTGTCTACAAAACAATCTGATAAGGGACAAAGAAACCTTGAAGGATACAAGGAAGTGTGAAAAATTTGTTTGTTGAGCATTCCATTCATGTTTTGTATTTTTCAATGTTCTTCAAACACTTTAAACACAATCTACCTAAGGAATTGGTGTAGCATGAAAATAGTTTCTCACAAGCTTAGGCACACACACAAGAGATAATTAGAATATGGTCATCACCAAGAATGCAATGGCTCTAGTCATGATGTTGTATTAGCTGACTCTAAGTGCTCAGGGTGGCACGAATGTACGTGTGATCTTGGGGAAGTTACTATCTTCCTTGCACAAACATTATCTCCTTTTGGTGGTGTTCTAGGTAGCTTCTAAGCCTAGAGTGCTTATTAAGGGTCTCTGTTCAATTGTATCCTCTATGTCCGTGCAAGCATGATTCAGGTGTATAACCCCATACAACTTCTTGACAAAATTGGTCATGTAAACATGATTGAGACTGTTAGGCCACACTTATGTTAGACGTGAGCTAACTATAAGATAAAATGCCAACTGACTCCTGAGGCTTTGGTCCCATAGAGTAAATTTGATTAACAAGAGTTGGAGTGGTGTCGCTCACACCTTGTTCTCATGTGGGGCATTCCTGGGAGATTTTTCCTCAAACGGGAGGCCCATCCAAATGATTAACTTGAAAAACATCGATTGGAGTTGAGAGGGTTCTAGAGTTCTGATTTTCCCTCAAGGGGAAAGGAGCATACTCTCCTACCCAATGTCATTTTCTCCCAAAAACCCAGGACAAAGTGTTAATTTCCAAAGATTATTTTCCTAAAACAAAATAAGCATCTCTAGGTTTTTGATCTTCCAAGAGGAAGATAGCATAATCCCCTAATGCTTGTTATGAATCACACAAAAATATCCTAATTAAACTATGTTCCTTAAAAATATCAACCAAGCACGATCATTTGGTTGATTCAATTTTGGCAACCTACATGACAACATGAGTAGTTCCAAATGATATTCTTTGACAAGCGAGCTACAAAAATATTGATTAGTAGTTTGGATGTTTAATCTTCTGGAATGATTCTGCAAAATTTAAAAAATAATTAGTAACTTGAAAATTTTGACAAATGCTGAGAAAAGATAGTAAATCTGTGTAGACAATACTTATGGAGTGCAGATGGTGAAATAGCACAGATGGTTGTTCTACATAGACAATAGTTTAAAAACACAACATTAATTACCTATCATAAGTATAGACATGCGTACACAGTGGTGTTGCATCGTAGATGACTATCTATAGAGATGACTAAGTACCTATGCAGATGGTAAAACAAAGAGTCAAGTTAGCCCAAAAAGTCTTAATTAGCAAAATATTAACCTTTTGTTATAAAATTTGACAGAATTTAACTCTCAAAAAGTGATATCCTGTCAGAAACCTGAGAGTGAAAACTGTGAAATATAATAAAAATGCATTTTTAAGTAAATTTAGGCTTTTTTTTTTTGACAAGCGAAGATGGTAATGGAAGATTGCAGATAGTGGAACTACACAGATGGAGATCTGCATAGACAGCAGTCTAGAAATGCAGATGGTAATCTCAAAGTGGAGATAGCTTTGTGCAATGCTTTTCCAGAATCATTGAAAATATAAAAATTTTGAATTTTTTTGCAGAAATAAGTGTCGTTGGTCCCACCAAGCATGCCAAAATGTATGTGATAAAACATACTTGTATAAAAAAATACTAAAACATGCAAACACAAAGATTATCCTTTAGATTCAATAAGGGGTTAGCATATTTAAATGAAAGATTAAGACAAGAAGTTTACACCATAACCTCCGATGAGCCAAACAAGCGCACCCAAGACTTGTTAATTTTCTCTTAGAGATATATGTGGGTGTTCTCTCCCAACACAATAATTTAAATTCCACTAAATAATTAATAATGCAAGCTAGAAGAGTGAAGAAATAAATAACAAGTATTAAAAACTTGTCTCAAGATTCTCACCATAATTGAAAATGCAAGACTAAAATATGATGATTATGCATGAGATTGAAACTAGAACTAGATTCATTCCATTATTACTAAAATTTAATATCTAAAGATATTCAAAATTGAAATAAACTAAAATTTCTTAAATTCTTAAAGAAATCTAGAGCTAAACTAGCATGAAAACAATGCAAAAATAAGAGATGATTTGCTCTTGGCAAGAGACTCTATTTATAGAGTTTTGGAGGGAAGGGAAGGGATTGAATGAGGTGGAGAACATGTGGCATCCACCTATATGCCACATAGAGGACACAAGGGTAAGAGGACAAGCCATGAAAAATTCAACACAAGCCATTAAGTTTTGAGTGGCTCATGTTTTGCTCACACATGTGTGTGAAACTCTTGGGGAATGGATTGGGGGACAAAAGAGTGGCTACACTAAGAGAAGTTAGTGGCTTTCTTGAAAGGATTTGATCACACATGTGTGAGAATTCCATTAGTGCTAAAAAGGTTAGGAATCACACTTTAAGTGTGATTAGTGTGTACTTAGATGAGAGAATAGGTTTATTAAGAGGGATAGGTAGGCTATGGTAGGAATAGAGTAAGTTTCTAGGTAGGGTTAATAGATGTTTAGGCTAGGCTTAGATTAATATTTCAAATTAAATTTTAAGTTAATCATGGTTTAGAGAAATATTAGAAATATGAGGGAATAAATAAATTAAAATTTATTTAAAAGGGGATTTATGGAGGCCATGTATTAAATAAAATTTAATACATTAGAAAGGGGGTAGTATTTAAATTAATTTAAATACTATAGAGGTGAATCATATCTAATTAAATAAATTTAATTAAATAGATAGATAAAACAATATAAAAAATACAATTAATTAATTAAAATTAACTATAATTTTATAGGGATATTAATTAAATTAATGTGAGGACGATTTTAGACATCTACACATATCCTTTAAAGCAGAAATGCCCACACTTTCCCACTGAATTTCTTGAACAAGTAAACTCCTCCTGCTGAGAGAATCAACAAATTTATTAGCTAACCCCTTCATGTGCTTGATGGTTAAAGTTAAATCTTGGAGATATTCCATCCATTTCAAGTTCCTATGATTCAACTTCTCCTGTCTATTCAGGAAATTCAAAGCATGATTTTCCGTATAAACAACAAAGTCCTTTGGTAATAAGTATTGTCTCCACTTTCTTAGGGATTGAATCATATCATACATTTCTAAATCATAAGTAGAATAATATTTCTTTGCCTCATTGATTTTCTCACTAAATAATGCCACAGGTTTCCCCTCTTGGCTCAGGACTTCACCAATGGCCCACTTGCTTGCATCACATTCTATTGTAAAAATCTCATGGAAATCACGAAGGAATAGTATAGGTTGTTGTGTAACTCTTGTTTTCAAATATTCAAAGGATTTATGTGCATCATAATTCCAAACAAAGTAACATTTTCTACCTCCCTTTATGGTATCAAACATTGGTGCACTAACCTCATTAAAATTCTTAATGAATTATCTATAGAAGCTAGAAAGTCCATGAAAACTCATTACTTCACTTGCATATTTAGGAGTTGGCCAATTCAAAATGGCTTCTAATTTTTAGGGGTCCATATTTAAGTTACCTTTTGAGATGAAAAAACCAAGAAAAAACAAGCTCTTCTTGCGGGAATGTACACACTTCTCCACGTTGATAATCAACTATTATTCATGCAACCTTTTTAACACCATATTCAAATGCATTAGATGCTCATGTTCATTCTTAATGAAAACCAAAATATAATCTAGATATAAAATAGAAAAATGAATAATGAAAGGTTTAAGAACCTCATTCATGATCCTCATGAATGTACTTGGTGAATTGGAAAGACCAAAAGGCATAAAAAAACATTCAAATAAACCTTCATTGGTCTTAAAAGATGTCTTCCATTTATCTGCCTCTCTAATTCTGATTTGGTGGTAGTCACTTTTCAATTAAATCTTAGAATAATACCTTTCCCCTCCCAAATAGTCCATTAAGTCTTCCATAATTTGTATTAGGAACCTATAAAGGATAGTGATCATGTTGATGACTCTAGAGTCTGTGCACAACCTCAAACTTCCTTATTTCTTAGGTGCTAGGACTATTGCAACAACACTGGGGCTGATACTCTTCCTAATGAAACCTTTCTCCAACAATCCTTGAATCTATCTTAATACTTCTACATTTATGGGTTAACTTATAAGAAACCTTATTTTGTTGTGTATAACTAGGGATGAGGTCAATATAATGGTTAATATCCCTTTTTGGTGGAAAATACTCTTACATATAGTCTTCAACTATGCCCTTATACTTCTCCAACAACTCTTGCACTTCCCTAGAACTAACATCTATCCTTAGTTCTCCACTCTTTGGTTTATTTTGGTAATCCTCTTTAGGTTTTAGAATGATGGAAAAAAGGTATATTTTCCTCCTTAAGAACTTTCATAAACTCATTTTCACCCACCAATGTTACATTATTAATCAAAGTCTTATCTTTGCTATCATCTGGTAAAGGCATCATTGTGAAACATATCCCATTCTTTACTAGGGTGTATACACTTCTCTTTCAATCATGTTGAGCACTAGTGTAATAATTCCAAGGTCTCCCTAATAGGATATGACAACAATCCATGGTTACAACTTCACACAAAATTCTATCCTTATACTCCTCAATCTGAAAATATACCCAACATTGTTCATCAACTAGGGTCTGCTAATCATTACTTAATCATGACACTTTATAGGGGTTATGATGTGGTATTAATTTACACTCAAGCTTTTCTATCATTTTTATATAAGCCATATTTTTAGTAGAGCATAAATCAACAATGACTTTACACACATTTCCATTTACCTTACAAGAGGTCTTGAAGAGAGATTTTCTTTGTGGTGGCACTTTCTTGATGAGCATCTTGAATAGGGTTCTGTTGAACATAATACATTCTCCATATTTAGGTGTAGCAGGCCTTGAAGAGGTCATGTGGTATGATTTCATTCTTTGGAAATCTTCTTCTTGAGTAAGTTGCACCCTTCTTTGTCCTCCTTGATTACTTGTACAGGTGCTTTCTTTTCCTGGACATCTAATGGATTGGTGACCAATCTGATTTTAGGTGAAGCATCTTCCCATGAACACATATTAACTTCTTCCTCCATACCTTCCTCTACCACTTCCTATGCCACCTCTGAAATTACTTCTAGGATTTGGGTCTCTTTCTAGTTCTTGATGGTTTGATTCTCCTTGAGGTCTTGGCGATGATCCTCTCCCTTGGAATCTACCCCTTCCTTTAGAGTTATTGCCTCGTCCTCCTTTATTATTTTGATACCCTTTCCTTCTTTTATTTTCCTCAATTATAAGTTTCATTTGAAAATACTTGTGTACTGATTCAGGATTGAAAAAACTCAATTCATCTTGTATACTATACTTAACCCCATTGAGATACTTTGCAAGGTTCTATTTTTCATTCTCGGGGACTTTGGCTTATAGGGTCATGCTATGAAATTATTCAGTGTATCCACTCACATCAAGATCTTTTTGTCACAGATTCTACAACTTTTGTGGAGTGTAATTTGATAGTATTCTTTTACAAATTGTTTCTTCATCGCTACAAACATTCTTTTCCATGATGAAATAGGAGTCTTCTCTTCTTCAACCCTTTCATTTTGTATAAAATTTCCACCAACTCAAAGTAGGAGCTTTGATCTTTGATTTAGCAATCTTGACTTTCTGATTCTCCCAAAAATCATCAGACTCAAAGTGATTTTCCAAAGACTCTATCCAATCCATACATTTTTTTTTGGAAATGAGTTGAGTAACTAGGAGGGGAGGGGTGAATCAATTAATAGAAAAAAAAATCCAAGTCCCTTAGATGTCTTAAACAATTTTAACATTGTTGGTCGGTTAACATAGATATTTCACTATCACTTGGTTAACATAGCAAATCTTAAGATATTAAATGTGATTATCCTTTAGTAATTTATTGCATAAAAATAAACCATAAAGCAAATGAAATGTACATAGATAAAACCAAGATTTAATGTGGAAACCCAATATGGGAAAATCCACCAATAGAAACTAGTCATTGTTTTTCACTCTTCTAAAGTGAGCCTTGCACTATTACGTGTGACCCTGTAAGAGGATTTAATCACCATGTAAGGAGTGACCTTGTTAGAGGTCTTCAAACACTTCAATGTAGAAATACCACCTTGTGAGAGGATTTACAAAATATTTTTAAGTCTACTTGTTAAGAGATTTTGATCATTGCTACAATTGTTAGAGAGTAACAATGGATTGACCTATTTTGATAAGCAACTATCTTTTTTGATTCAGATCTCTATTCTAGCTTTGATTATTTGATCCTCACTGATCAGATATTCTGCTACAGCTATATATGTTTTGTATTCAATTAGAATCTCATCTGATTTTTCCTTCACTCTTCATATCACAAAACATATATCTCCACACACACTTCCACACACAATCTCACACTTGATCCAAACTTGACCTTATATATATGGGAAGCCTTGTAAAGTCGGGCTTAATAACCTTTCAAATAAATAATAAAACTCATGTTTTTCAGCTTCATATAATCAATTATCCATAAAATATAAACTATTGTTAGTTGGCTAACACTAACTATTTAGCTCGGTGAACACTGGAATCCTTCAATGCTTGACCGAAATTGTAATTCTGGAGTGATCTCAGTTAGAACTAAAACTCAATTTGGTCATCTTCAATGCTCGAGAGAGCTCAAAAGAAACTAACTATTCTCACATAGGATTAGACATTTGTGTAAACATCACTATACTTGTCTAAACATCAGTGACAATACACAATTGAGTAATTGTCATCAATAATCTCTGTCTTTGGAATTGATTGAAAAATAAGATGACATAATGCAAATAATTATAGAGAAACATACATAAGATTCAAATTCTATTAATTTCCTTAGCTTCATTCTAATTCTTATCCAAAAACTCCCTCCATCATCAATCTCTCAAATAAAGATTTCTCCCTCTTGCATTGATCTCTGTTCTCTAATAAAGTTCTCCCTTTGTCATGAATCTCTCCATCATGAATCTCTCCCTTTGTAATCTTTATGACATCAGTAATCTCTCCTTCTTTGACAACCAATGCCAAAGATGCAAAATGATATATTTCCAATGAAGTTGTAATGTACCTGTTTGTATGGATTCATATGCAATGAGCTCTTGATAACTGCATCAACATGTTAAATCTATTAGAATACTTAAGGGATAACTAAGAGGGGGTGGGGGGGGGGGGAAT
>MU223450.1:3044-20631 GCA_018584345.1 Thuja plicata | reverse complement strand
TATATATGTAGATATATATATATATACATATATATATATATATACATATATATATATATGTGTGTGTGTGTATATATATATACATACATATATATATATAGATATACATATAAATATGTGTGTATATATATATGTGTGTGTGTGTGTATATATATATATACATACGTATATGTATATATATATATGTATATATATATGTATATGTATATGTATATATATATATATATATGTATATGTATATGTATATATATATGTATATGTATGTATATATATATATATATATATATATGTATATATATATGGTAAGCCTTGCCAAGTCGGCCTTAATATCCTTTCAAATAAATAATAAAACTCACATTTTTTGGCTTCATATAATCAATTATCCATAAAATATAAACTGTTGTTAGTCAGCTAAAACTGACTATTTAACTTGGTCAACACTAAAATCCTTCGATGCCCGACCAAAATTGTAATGCCTGAGTGAACTCGGTTAGAATTAAAAATCACTTTGGTCAACTTCAATGCCCGAGAGATCTTGAAAGACACTAACTATGCTTGGATAGGATTAAACATTTGTGTAAACATCACTATACTTGTGTAAACATTAATGACAATACACAATTGAATAATTTTCATCAAAATTCTTTTGGGTTCATCTTCCCAAGAAACATAGGTATATTTTATTTGTGATATTTTCTCCCAACCATTTCAAGGGCTTCTAGAAATGGTATTTTATCCAAGGGTATCCCTAACCTCTCATGTTGTGGTACCTCCTCCTCTTCTTCTTTAGACTCAGACTAATCTTCATTCTGCTTTTGTGTTCAGATGCTCTTCAACCTTTCAATTTTTTCTTTCATCTTATGCCTCACTGCATTCTCCCTGACTATATTTTCCAATTCTACATTAGTGATCCTCAAATGGATTTCCTGATCATAGTGTCCTTCTTTCTTATCTCCCATCCTTTAGCCTTTCCCATGGTACATTTTTTGGCTCTAATACCACCTGATACAAAGCTGCACTGCAAGAAGCCACTATAATAAGCACAACCCACCAAATATTGAAATTGGTCTCCTCACCAAATCTATCCTTACCAATATTGACAATAGATTTAATCTAAACCTTCCAAATCACCTTCCCACTCTTCCAAATCTCCTTCTTCCTTTGAATACTAGATTAAACTTGTCTTCAATTTGGGCTTTAGGGATGTTTTCCCTAAATTGAACTAAAATAGAGAAATCTTCACCACTGGTTTCAAAATTATTTCCTAATTGTTTAAAAACCTTATTGAGGCCTATGGTTTCAAAAATAAGAGGGTTTATGTATTGTCTTTACAAAAGTGCTTCTAACTTCTCCCAATCAACTCCAATTTGGACCAAACCAAAAGTAAATGAAATTAAAATAACAACATTAAAAAATTGTGTCAGTGGATTTTATCAATCTGTACAATTCATACACAATCAAAATGATCAGGAAAAACTATTCATATTCCTCCAAAATTCTCAAGCCCGTACATCTGTCCCTCTCTTTTAGAAGGAAGTGTTAGACTTATTTAAGTAACTGAAAAGTTGCTCGAGCAACATTTGATAATTTTGCAATTTTAGCAAAAACACAACAATATAAGACTCTAAAGGGTTTCATAATGAATCTAAGCATGAAAGGACCTTTTACTAAGGTCAAAACACTAAAATAAACATAAACAACCAATAACACCTAAACAACTAAATCTATGGCCTTAATTTTCTAAGGAAACTTCATGGTTTATAATGCACCTTAAGGCTCTTAACCTTAAAAATAAAATAAGGACTTTACATTAGGATTTTCCAAAGGATCTAATCCCGTTATAACAAAAAAAAACTATCCTCTATCTAAAACATGTAGAGGGTGCCCTGCACCATATTCCTCATGAAAAAAGAAACTCAAGTCTCTTTAGTTAGTATGTCTACAAGTTTGGTTCCAATCTTCTCAATGGCTGAAGGTATCATCTATGAATCATCTTCCAAGGGTTGATCTTACTCACTCTCTTGTCCACAATGGACTCAATCTTTGGAGTAGTTTACTAGGGAAATTCTTTGAAAAACTTCTCTGAGTTCTGATCTTGATTACCTACAGTTGATACATCACCAACATTACCTTTAAAAGCATAAAGGTCAGCAACATTAAATATAGGATACAAACCAACACTTTTAGGTAAATCAATCATGTAGGCATTGTTTCCACATTTCATGAGAATTTTGAAAGGATCCAACCTTTTCATCGTCAACTTAGTGTATTTCTCCTTAGGAAACCTCTCCTTTTGAGATGAATCAACATCATATCTCTAAGCTTAATCTTAAAATAACTTCGCTTCTTATTTGCACATTGCTTGTATTTATTAAAGGTATGTTTCACCTTGGCCTATACTTGTTCATGAATGTCTTTCATTACATACTTCAACAAAATATTCTTCTAGGGCACTCCTCTTGGATAAATGATTTACATCTCTGAGTTCCTAAATACCCCTATGATGGTTACGATACACAATTTGGAAAGGGGTTAAACCAGTGCTTCTGTTAACCTCATCATTGTATGAAAATTCTTCTTGGGAAAATATAGTATCCCATGTAGCATCATGTTCTTGTGTGAGACATCTTAGAAAATTCCAAAGAGACCTATTGATTACTTGAGTTTGACCATCTGATTGAGGATGGTAAGTAAATGATAGTGACAAAGTTGTACCAAGTTTCTTCCAAAGTGTCAGCCAAAAATGTCCTTAAAACTTTAGACCTTTGTCTGAGATAATGGACAAGGGAAAACCATGGAGTCTAACAAATTCTTTGAAAAACAACCCTACAATATAAGAATCATCATGAATTTTCTTGAAAGGAATTAAGTGAGACATCTTGGAAAATATGTCAACAACCACATACACAATATCATAACCAGTCTTGGTTCTGGGTAGTCCTAAAAGAAGGTCCATGCTGATAGAATCCCAAGGTTTAGTAGGGATGAGAAGTGGTGTATGAAAGCCTACATTTGAGGTATGTCCTTTAGCCTTCTGAACAATCAAACAACTCTCCACAAACTTCCTTACATCTGACTACATCTTAGGCAAGAAATATAACCTCTTAACTAGAGCAAGAGTCTTGTCTATTCCAAAGTGTCTTGACAAGCTCCCATAGTGATTTTATTTAATGACATTCTCCCTTATTGAACACATATGGATAAAAATTTGACTATCCTTAAACAATAACCCTTCTTTAATGATAAACTTTGAAAAAAATCAATATGATACTTATCATTTAACTCCACACAAACTTTATAGGCTTCTTTAAAATCTACATCCTCTAGGTACATATCCTTTAAAGAAGAAATTCCCACACTTTCTAAAAAAATTTATTTAATAAGTAGACTCCTCCTACTGAGAGAATAAACAAATTTATTAGCTACCCCCTTCTTGTGCTTGATGGTGAAAGTGAAATCTTTGAGATAGTCCATCTATTTGAAGTGCCTATGATTCAACTTTTCATGTCTATTCAGAAAACTCAAAGCATGATTGTCAATATAAACAAAAAAATCCTATGGTAATAAGTAATGTCTCCACTTTCTTATGGATTTAACCATAGCATACATTTCTAAATCATTAGTAGAATAATTTTTCTTTTCCTCCTTGAATTTCTCACTAAAGAATGCCACAGGTTTCCTTTCTTGGCTTAAGACACCACCAATGTCCCTCTTGCTTGCATCACATTCTATTGTAAAAATCTTATGGAAATCATGAAGTACTAATATAGGTTGTTGTGCAAGTCTTGTTTTCAAATATTCAAAGGATTTGTGTGCATCATCATTCCAATAAAAGTAACAATTTCTACATCCCTTTATGGTATCAATCATCGGTGCACTAACCCCACTGAAATTCCTAATGAACTTCCTGTAAAAGCTAGTAAGTCCATGAAAACTCTTTACTTCACTTGTAGATTTAGGATTTGGCAAATTCAAAATGGATTCTATGTCTTTGGAGGAATCTATATTTAAGTTACCTTTTGAGACGACAAAACCAAGAAACATAAGCTCTTCTACCAATAACACACACTTATCCATGTTGATCATCAACTATTCTTCATGAAACCTTTTTAACACCATATCCAAATGCAATGGATGTTCATAACCATTCTTACTTAAAATAAAAATATTATCTAGATATACAACAACAAAATGATTAATGAAAGGTTTAAGAACCTCATTCATGACCCTCATTAATGTACATGGTGCATTAGAAAGACCAAAAGGCATAAAAAACCATTCAAATAAACCTTCATTGGTCTTAAAATATGTCTTACACTCATCTCCCTTTCTTATTCTGATGTGGTGGTAGCCACTTTTCAAGTAAATAAGAATAATACCATGCCTCTCCCAAATAGTCAATTAAGTCTTCCCTTATTTATATTAGGAACCTATAATGGATAGTGATCATGTTGATGGCTTTAGAATCTATGCACAACCTCCATGTGCCTTCTTCCATAGGTGCTAGGACTGCTAGAACAACACAAGGACTGATACTCTTCCTAATGAAGCCTTTCTCCAATAATCCTTGAATGTGTCTTGATACTTCTACATTTTTTTTAGGTTTTAACTTATAATAATCCTTATTAGGTAGTGTAGAACCAAGGATGAGGTTAATACAATGGCTAATATCCCATTTTTGTGGCAAAGAATCTATCTTATTGTCTACAACTATTCCATTATACTTCTCCAACAACTCTTGTACTTCCCTAGGACCAACATATCTCGTTAGTTATCCACTCTTTGGTTTCTTTTCGGACTCATCTTTGGGTTTTAAAATGATGGAAAAACAAGGTTTCTTTTCCTCCTTAACAAATTTCATAAACTCCTTTTCACCGAACAACATTACACTATTAGTCAAAGTCCTATCTTTGCTATCATCTGGTAAAGGTTTCATTGTGAAACTTATCCCATTCTTTACTAGGGTGTATACATTTCTCTTTCTATCATGTTGAGAACTAGTGTCATATTTCCAAGGTCTCCCTAATAGGAGATGATAAGCAACCATGGTTACAACTTCACACAAAACTCTATCCTTATACTCCCCAATCTGAAAATCTACCCAACATTGTTCATCAACTAGGGTCTACTAATCCTTACTTAACCATGACATTTTATAAGGGTTATGATGTGGTATTATTTTCAAACCAATATTTTCTATCATTTATATTGAGGCCAAGTTTTCAGTACAACATGAATTAAAAATGACTTTACACAGCTTTCCATTTACCGTACAAGAGGTCTTGAAGATATATTTTCTTTGTGGTGGCTCCTTTTTGATGGGAATATTCAATAGGGTTCTGTTAACCATAATACAATATCCATGTTTAGGTTTTGCGGGCCTTGAAGAGGTGATGTGGTATGATGTCATTCTTTGTTAATTTCTTCTTGAGTAAGTTGCATCCTCATTTTTCAACCTTCCTTACTTGTATTGGTGCTTTCTTTTTCTAGACACCTAATGGATTGGTAACCAATCTAATTGTAGGTGAAGCATCTGCGCTTGAACACATATGAACTTCTTCATCTAGACCTTCCTCTACCACTTCCTCTACCACCTCTAAAATTACTTCTAGGATTGGGTTCTCTTTATAGTTCTTGATGGTTTTATTCTCCTTGAGGTCTTAGTGATGATCCTCTCGCTTGGAATCTACCCCTTCCTCTAAAGTTATTGCCTCTTTCTCCTCTATTGTTATGATATTCTTTCCTTCTTTTCTTCTCCTCAATTCTAAGTGCCATTTGAAAACACTTGTGAACTGATTCAGGATTGAGCAAATTAAATTAATCTAGTATACTATACTTAACCCCATTGAGATACCTTGTAATCTTATGCTTTTCATTCTTAGGGACTTTGGATTTTAGGGTCATCATATGAAATTATTCAGTGTATCCACTCACATCAAGATCATTTTGTCTCATTTTCTACAACTTTTTGTGGAGTGTAACTTCAATTGTTTCTTTATCTCTGCTAACATTCTTCACCATGATGAAATAGGAGTATTCTCTTCTTCAACCCTTTCATTTTGTAGATAATTTCTAACTCAAACCATGACCTTTCATCTTTGATTTAGCAATCTTGAATTTTTGATTCTCTAGAACATCATCACACTAAAAGTGATTTTCAAAGGCTCTATCCAATCCATACATTCTTACAGGTTCATCTTCCCATGAAACATAGGTATATCTAATTTTTGATCTTTTCTCCAAACCCTTTCAAGGGATAATACAAATGGTCTTTGATCCATGGATATCCCCAACCTCTCATGTTGTGGTACCTCCTCCTCTTTTTCTTCAGACTCAAAATGATCTTCGTTGTGCTTTCCTATTCGGATGCTCTTCAACCTTTCAATTTATTCTTCCATCTTCTTATGCCTCATTGCTTGCTCCATGACTATCATTTCCAATTATACAGTAGTGATCCTTGAAGGGATATCCTCATCATACTGTCCTTCTATCTTTTCTCCCATCCTTTATCCTTTCCCAACATTCTTTTTCTGGCTCTGATACCACCTGATGTAGAGCTGCCCTGCAAGAAGCCTCTATAATAGGCACAACTCATCAAATGTTGAATTTGGTCTCCTCACCAAATCTATCCTTACCAATCTTGACAATATATTGAATTTAAACCTTCCAAATCACCTTCCCACTCTTCCAACTCTCCTTCTTCCATTGAATACTAGATTCAACTTGTCTTCAATTTGGGATTTACAGATCTTTTCCCTAATTTGAACCAAAATATAGAAACCTTCACCACTAGTTTCAAAAATATTTCCCAATGGTTGAAACACCTTACTTAGGACTAGGGAACATGGAATCACCCAACCAATTAATTCCCAAAATCTCACAACATAAAGATCAATGACTGTCCTAGAATCCCTTGTAGCTTTTTCTCTGTGGTCTTCCTAGGATAACTTTAGATTTGGAAATTGGACTAGGTAAATAGATCATAAATTTAAGGACCCTTTCAAAAGTTACAACAAACCCCAAAGTGACATAAACCATCTCTACTCTAGAACCTCTAAACACTCACAAGTCACATAGACCTAATTGGCCAAATTAGGCTTGCTTTGCATAGCAAGTATGAAAGGATGGGTTCATAGAGTTTATAAAAATATAGAATATTGTTTTACCACCTCAAAATATCCCAAATCAACAACTTACCAACTCCCATCAATCCATTCATTCATCTTTACACAAATTTTCTTAATCGACTAGTTAAATACATAGGGATATTTAGCCTATGACTTGACCTTAAAAAAAATAGAACAATAAAGGCCTGAGCCATAGGAATAATAAAATACATGTCCTAACTTGTATTTTCCAAGTGGCTCTGAAGATACACTTGTGAAATTTCAAGTTAGGGCCCCATCTTTGGCAAAGACCCAAAATAAGAGGGTTTTTGGACTATCTTTACAAAAATGCTTCTAACTTCTACCAATCAACTCCAAATTGGACCAAACCAAAAGTAAATGAAATTCAACTCAAAAAATACAAAAAAATGTCACTGTATTTGATAAATAAATTTGTACAATATCATACACAATCAAAATGCTCAGGAAAAGCTGTTCATATTCCTCAAATATCCTCAAGCCCGTACAATCTGTCCCTCTCTTTTGAAAGGAACTGTTAGAATTATTAAAGTAACTCTATCCCAATGATCGATCTTCTCTAGGAAAGGTTGTGACCATTGGTGTTTCAAATGTAATGTCTTGAGCAACTTTTGAGAATTTGCTCGAGAAACATTTTTACAATTTTACAACATTTGATAGTTTTTACAATTTTAGCAAAAAGACAACAAAATAAGACTCTAAAGGACTTTGGAATGACTCTAAGCATTAAAGGAACTTGGACTAACGTCAAAACACAAATAAACATAAACAACCAATAACACCTAAACAACTAAATCTATAGGCTTAATGGTCTAGGTAGACTTCAAGGTTTATATTGCACCTTAAGACCCTTAACCTTACAAAGTAGACCAATACTTTACATTAGGATGATCCAAAAAATCTAATCATTTTATTTAAAAAAAAACTACCCTATCTTTGAAACATGCAAAGGGTTCCCTGCACAAATCTCATCAAGAAATAACTCTTCATTAGACAAGATTACAATAATAAATTAGGTCAACCTGTTAAGACTTCCCCAATTCTCAAACAAATAAATAAACCTTTGCTAAGATACACACAGTATCTTACACAAGAAAAAATGAAATACAAATAATCAACTATGCTCCAAGAACAATAATCCACGCTTTCCATCCTCTAAACATGTTATATCTCTGTAGTCGGCCATAAATAGATCTTCAAAAGATCACACACCTCAATTGACATCACTAAGAACTCACCAACCCAATAATCACAATTAAAATTCTCTAACATGTATTTTACCACACCTTAATCTCACAAATCATAACTCATGATCTCATCCAAGTTATCTCCGAAACTCGGAGACTAAGTCTGTCTCAATTCACTATCACTGTTCAGTACCTAGTCTTCACCAAAAAAAATATAACTTATTCCAATAGTAAGATCAAGAAAAGGAACCTTAGATGTAAGATCCTTGCTCATCCTTGTACACATCTCTATGTTTGCATGCTCTGAAATCCCATACAATATTCGTACACTTCTGTCAATCTTTCTTGTAGTAGTGATAACCAATTTGTCTGAGACTTTAATTGAAACACATGCTGACATAAATGACAAAACATGAAGGTCAACACCTCTAAAAAAAAAAATTACAAAAATCTCCCCCTTTGGCATTGATGTAAACATATGTGACAATCCATCAACACAAAAGACGTCTTTTTCATATAAATTTCTCAATATCCTCTTCATAGCTCCACCTAAAATAGTAGGGATTTTCTACTTCTACCTCTCCCCCTTTGACATAAATGGAAAATGGTGCCATATCTATTATCCTTCTATTACCATCACACCACTGTAAGGTGTATATTTTCTAAATCTTCATGCCTGCAACAAACCAAGTGCTTGATCACCGAAATATGCTCTAATGTATTATGCAATCACCCCCCCTGAGGAGTGCATCCAAGAAATGATATATCTCTGATAGCTATTGGACTAATGATTTTTTTCATTATTTAGTTCTCATTACGATGGGTTCTCACCCCAAGCATACTTCTGAGATACTCAAAGGAATATTTTGAAAAAGGTTTTTTGAATATATCTTCTATTTGGTTGTTTATACTGATGTACTCTAATCCGAATTCCATTTCTACAACTTTGTCTCTCAATAAGTGGTATTTGATTGAAACATGTTTAGTCTTTGAGTGCATAATAGGGTTGTTTGACATATTCACCATGCTTGTATCACAATGTATAACAACTAGCTCTTCAAATCTTATCCCAATCTCCTTCAACATTTGCTTCATCCACACAATCTTTGTAAAGTTTATAGCAGTAGAAACATAATTTGATTCAATAATACACTGGGCTATACAATCCCGCTTCTTACTTAGCCATGAAACCAACCTCATTCTAAGAAAAAAAGAACCACCACTTTTACTCTTTTTGACATCAGCACTTCCTATCCAATCAACATCAGTATAGGAATGCAAAGTGAAATTATTAGAATTTTTATACCATAAACCATATTCTAGTGTTCCTTTCAAATATCTAAATATCCCCTTAATTGTAGAAAGATTAGTCTCTTTAGGATCTTCTTGGAGCCTTGCAACAATTCCAACTTTATTAGAAATGTTTCATCTAGTGTGATTTAGATACTATAAACCTCCAATCATGGATCTATACTTTGTCTAAAAAATACTTTGAGATTCATTAGTAGTAGTAGTAAAACTACAACCAGTAATCATAGGTGTTCCAACAAGTTTAAAATCTTTAATTCCAAACTTTTTCAAAAATTCCTTCAGGTAATTGGTTTGAGAGATAAAAATACAATGTTTTTCTTGATTAATTTGCAAACCAAGAAAGAAATTCATTTCACCAATCATAAACATTTAAAATTTATTTTTCATTTCCTCAGAGAACTTCTTACTCATTTCATCATTACCTCTAAAAATAATATCATGAAAAAATACTTCAACAATAAATATTTCATCCTCACTAGTTCTCAAATACAAATGATTTTCTGCAGTACCTTTTCTTAAACCAAGATGTAGTAAATACCATCCCAATCGAACATGCCATGCTCTATATGCTAATTGTTTTAGCCTAAACAATGTCATTTTCAACTTTCAAACCAGGTCATCATTATATGTTAAATGAAATCCATCAGGTTGGTCAATGTACACTTCTTCCTTTAGATCTCCATTTAGGAGTGCATATCTCACATCCATCTAATATACCTTAAAGTTTGTGTGTATTTCATAAGAAAGGAAGATTCTTACTGCTTCTAATCTCACAATAGGAGCAAATACTTCTTCAAAGTATATGCCTTCTTGTTGTGAGTAGCCTTTACAAACTAGTCTAACCTTATTCCTTATAACCATACCTTCTTCATTCCTTTTTCCTAAAAATTCATTTAGTCCCTATAGCATTCTTTTCCTTCACTCTAGGAACCAATTCTTCCCATGTTTATTTAGTCCAATATTCATCGATGCATGCCTCATTAGTAGTTTTTTGTTCTACTTGTGAAATCAAACAAATTTAATTTCTCATTCTACATATTTTCATCATTCCTTTATTTACATCACCAATATTTTGCTTCTCGGGATGGTTTTTCTTAACATACCTTGGTGTGTTTGTAGTCTCAGTAGGAATATCCTTCAAACATACCTCAATTTCATTGTCAACTTCAAGGGTTTCCTCTTGAATTTCAGTAGTCTCCATACTCTCTGAAATCTGATTACAATCATACATCCTTTCATAAATATGAAACCTTTCATCAATTCTAACATTATCACCTTAAATATCTTCCTCAAGCCTTTCCTTTGGTGGAATATCCTAGGAAAGTTCCTTCATCAATTCTAGCATCAAATTTTCCTATCCCATAATCCCTTTTGATATAACATTTGCTACCAAATATTCTAAAGTATTTTATAGTACGAGCATGATTAAACCAAATTTAATAAGGTGTCTTATTGGTACCTTCTTTGATTTGAATTTTGTTTAAAGTGTATACTATAGTACCAACAAATTCTCTCCAATGTACATGTGACACATTCCTTTCAAGCAACATAGTCTTGGATACATCCAATATAGTTTTGTTTCTTTTCTCTGCAATCCCATTCTGTTGTGGTTTCCTATGAGCTTATGTTTTTCTATATATTACATTCTCTTCACAATAGGTACTAAACATATCTTATGTAAATTATCTGCCTCTGTCTGACTGCTAACATCTTATCTTCAAACCTGATTAATTCTCAAATTTTCTTTGAAAATCTTAAACTTATCACAATATTTAGACTTCTCTTTAAGAAATTCAACCCACATCGTCCTAGAATAGTCATTGACAAAGAGTATATATTACATTTCTCCATAGCATGATCTTGTTCTTGTAGGAGCACATAGATCTATATGCACTAGATTCAACTTCCCTTTTGTTGATTAAGATTTTCTCTAAAAAATTGCTTCTAGTTTGTTTCCCCATCACACACTCTCTACACATGGTGTTAGAAGGTTTCACAATTTTTGGTAAATCTCTAACTCCATTAGTCATACTTGCTTTCACAATGTTATCAAAATTTATATGACAAGACCTTCTATGCCATAACTAACTATCGTTAACCTTTGCAACAAAATAGGTAGCCTATATGGTATTTAATTCAAACACATTGCCTCTTTAATTTATACTAGATGTGATCAAATCCCTTGTCTGACTTCTAATAGTACATTTCCCATTATTGAACTTCAAATGATACCCCTTGTCTAAAATCTTTCCAACATTCAACAAGTTGTGCTTTAGTCCATCAACAACAAATTCATCATCAGTATTAGTTTTACCATCAAGAGTAATCAAACCTACTCCAACGATCAATTTTGGAGTGTTATCACAAAATCTTACTACACCACCATCATATCTAGTTAGTTGAAAAAAATTAATTTTACCACCATTTATATGATGTGAATAACCACTATCTATGATCCATTAAGCTTTCGTTTCAACATGAGAAAATATGACCCTTTCTTCATGAATAGGCTCATCATCTTTAATAAAAATAAATCCAATTCATCATAATCAACAATATCATCATCAGAAACACCTTTGCTAGCATAGTAACATTCCTTATCCTTAGAATAATCTGGTATATGAAACTTAGGTTTATGCTTAGGAACCCTTGTAGGATGTCTAGATGCAAAATGACCAATCTTATTGCAAGAAATAGACTTCAAGGGTAAATTTCCTTCAAATTTACCCTTACCTCTCTTTTCTCTTCCTATGATCAAAGCCACAAGTTCATCAAATTTACTTTCTTCTTCTACTATATTCGCCTAATCTTCAGCATATTCTCTAACCTCCTCATACTTGTTATCTATGTTGGTGCAGGCAAGACTTGATAAAGCATTTTTGTCATTGTTCACACTCACCTTGAATGCAGATTCCACCTTAGGTAGTGTATCTCCCAGCTTTGTGGCCTCAAAGTAGGTTAATTTAAAAATCAATAACTCTCTATTAAAGTTCACTGACAAAGGTATGATCCATTCTATCACTTCCACTTTAGTTTTGTGAACAAGTGTCAAAGATATGAGAACATTTGCGATCACTTCTTCTTTAGTATATGTGCCTCTAGACTTTCTAATCCTTGTACAATAACCTTTGTAACCATCTGTACATATGCTCTAACATTCACATCATCTCGCATTCTTAAACTCTCCATCTTAGTCTTGTTGGAAACACTGAGAGGGGGGGGGGTGAATCAGTGTTTAGCTATTTATTCAATTTCAGAAACTTTAAACATAAAACAATTATATATCACTTGAATATTAACACAAGATCACATAACACATAATATGATTATGGGGAAACCTCCATTAGAGGAAAACCCTAGTGGGAATTAGTACCCACAAATATTGCACTAGTATAATGAACCTGTTAAAGTTCCTTTGCCCTATTAAGACCAGTATTTAAAATGCAAGTACAATGACCTAGTTAAAGGTCTAACCTTGTTAGGAGTATTTTACAAACAACCCTGTTAGGGGTGAGGAATCACTGTCCAGGAGCTCACTGCTCAATGAGAAAGAAGGCTACAACCTCTTGAGAATAAATATGCACTATATCCAAGAGTGAACTTCTATATGTGACACAAATGTCTGATCAGTTCCAGTTATGCACTTATGCTCTTATCTTATTAAAGGGCTCTATCTCATACTGATATCTTCATATTGCTCTGCTATATATCTTATCTGACTATTTCTTTGACACCTCAAATATATCTTTGCATTGCATATATATATGTTTATGCCTGAATAGACATGACTATAAACAAGACCTTAGTCGGCCCAAAAACAACATTCACAATGCTTCCAAACAAATTGGCTTAAGCGTGTTTACAACAATGTTTAATATATGATTAAAAAATTATTACAATAGGTGCTTATCCTTTACATAACAAAAGATTACATGCTAATCAAAATCATGAAGTCGGCTTTATACTCTCTATTCTAAACTGCTAGTGTACTTGTTCTTTTTGTAACTTGTATGTACTGCCATTTTGTACCATGCATGTATAGGATAAGCATAATAACATACCATAGAGCTTAAGTATGAATGCGCATATCCTAATGTGGTCGTACGTACGTGCGCTGATGCTCTAATCGACTGCAAGTCACTGTTTTGTTCTGTCTTCTACACTTTGTCAATTTTCACTTCATACTTTACTGTCAAAACTTCATATGACTTTGTTCCATAATGAAAACACAAAATAAGACATATACTCCCTGGGAGTCAACTTGCCAACAATCTCCCCCTTTGTCATTAATGGCAACAAAGAAATGTGGCTAAGTTATTCAAAATTGGCTATCAGCAAAAACTGTATATTTTCTTCTCTTAACATATACTATATATTTCTTTGCATATATATACACTTCTCCTCATACATAAATTACTCCCCCTTTGAAATTAATGACAAATGTGTCAAAATTGTAAATCCTTAAATACTTACTCCATGTATACATCTGGATAGACTATCTACAGATTCTTCATCTCTTGCTACCAAAATACCTTTAGTGCATCAATTGTTTGGAGATGGCTGCATAAGGAATTTGTAATCTTTTCCATCTTTGTCAAATCCATGCTGGGTCCTTGATCATAGGTAGCAATGGTTGCATCAATCTGCTTAATGTTCTC
The DNA here is from genome assembly GCA_018584345.1 of Thuja plicata. NCBI lineage: Eukaryota > Viridiplantae > Streptophyta > Pinopsida > Cupressales > Cupressaceae > Thuja > Thuja plicata. The sequence goes on along the minus strand of MU223450.1, from coordinate 6,330 downwards.
ATCTAGAACTGCTAAGGAGGGAACAAGTGCATTTCTCAATTGAGTCTGCCTGATCCTTATCTTACTGATCTCCATTTTAGCTTTTTCTATCTTGTCTAGTTGACCTTGATAGATATCATTGTAGATGTTCATGTCTTGTGTGGATGTTCCAACTAATTTTCTAACATTGTCAACCAAGATATCTGCCTCCTCTATTTTTTTGATGTGTTCAGAGGTGAGTTTACATCTATCCATGTAGTTTTCTATAACCTTCCTGCCTTTTGCTGCCAATTCTTTCAACATAGACTGACCAATATTTAATGAGTTTAGATCTAAGGTAAAGTTCTTTACCAGTTCATTTAATCTTTCCTTTTTATACTCATCTTCTTCAATTCTCATGGCTCAGTCTACTAGGCTTGTAAAATGTGCTTTGAAGATTGTTAGGATGCTGTCTACATCATCAACTGATTGAATTTTTGCTACTTTCTTGTCTGCGGGCACTAGGTCATTCAAAATGTTTACTGATTCCAAGAAGAGAGGGTTTCTCATAGCTTGTTTCTCTTTGGATTTTTCCATGGCTAGGACACTGATCTTGATCAAGTCTTCTTCTCCCCATGCATCCAGACTTGCTGAGTCAGGAGTTAAACTTGACAACAATGAGTTTGATGGTTGAATGGATGGTGTGAATATAGTATTCTGACTAGTATCCATGCATTCACTTTTTACTGGGATTTCCATAGCTTGTATCTCATTAGTTTGATTTTCTTGTTCTTTATTCAAATCTGTTGAACCATTAGGGGGGACTTCATCTTGCTGTAAAGATGTGTCATAAGTGCATACCTCCTTTGTTTCTTCAGTGCTTACAAATGCTTTATCAACTTTGTCCATATCATTATCAGAAGCTGTCATGGATATCTTGATATTATCAATCACTATAGTATCCCCTAAATCTTTTTTTGTATTAGAAGTTATTGAAATTGAGAGCGATGGCACATGTGGACCTGTCTTAAGTGCATTCTAATTTATTGGTTCTGTAACCTTTTTGGGAGGAACTGGAGTTACCTTTTTTGTAGGAACCATTGAAGGATACATATGTCTATCCATAAACAGTTGTGCAAAATATTTTTCAGTCTCTTTCCCAACTAACTCATACTCTTTGTTCTTAATATGAAGAGTCCTTGTCTTTGTTCTAAGATGAGGCTTTACCAAATCTAATAGAATTGCCTTCTTATCATGTGTGCAAACATGAAGAAGATTATACAATGTTTCTTCTCTAATCCTCATATCTTCCTCAATTGCATGCCTTTTCATTATCTCTAGAATGTTCCATAGCTTGTCTGGTATCACTGTTTTGAGTTCTAGAACATACTTTTTAAACTTGATCATGTGAGATATGAGCATAGAGTGTATCTCAGATTTATCTATCTCCTGATACTTGTCATAAACCTTTGTAATTGTATCTATTCTCCCTTCATGGACAATCCTATTCCTTAAGACATTAAGACTAGGTCTGGAACCTACCTCAGGAGGAGCTTGTGTGTTCTTTACCTTGCTATTTGCACTTCTTGAAGACAAATGACTAGTGGGTGCTTTCTTCCCTCCTCTAGAATTCTTGCTTGGTATAGAAGGTGGAGAGGATTCCACACCAATGGTGGTTGATGGCAAAGATGTGTCTACATTTGATTTCTTCTTTTTCCTTATAGGCGTATCATCAGTCTTTTCTATTTTCACTTTTGTAGGAGTTTTCTCATGTTCTTTGGCTATCTTAGCTTCTCTAGCTCTGTCAAGATCTTCTTGTGTAACACCATGAACTTTTAGGATATTTGAGGTAATCCTTGATGCCTTCCTTTTGTTGTCAACACTATATAAGACAAAATCAACTTGATTCATCTTTTCTCTGTAAGTGCCCCATCTAGGTTCATTTGGATCTTTGGGCACAGATAGGACTTGTGCATAACCTTCCAGAACATGTTCTTCAACTTCATAACCGAGAGGGTAAATCTATTTTGTTCTAGGCTCAACTGCCTCCATGCAAGTATAGTCAATCTCCACCATGAAGCATATGGTCTCTTTGTACTTCTCAACTATTTTCTCAAGTATCCTGAACCTCTTTTGCATCTTTATCCTAAAAGTCTTGATATCCATGTCCATAGAATCCTTTGCACTACTCTCTGATGTAGCTTTTAGTGATATCTGAGCACTAATAAATTTTACCTTAAATTTCGATGAGAATTAGTCAAATTTTCTACGACAATTGGTCGAATAAGAGACTAAAACTGTCGTCGATCTTTTTTCGTCAAATTTTCTACATGGTAAATAATATTCAAAATTTTCACCCCATAACTGGTCAAATTATCGACTCCAACAATCCCTTGTAACAAGAAGAATAAGACGTCGCGCAGTTGGCGTAAACATCAAAATTGAGACCATTGTGTCATCAAATTATCCACCTAAATTCGTCGAATGGAGCATTATAGGTATAGCATCCTAGTCAATTTAGTCCATTTTGTCATCGAATTATCCACCAAAATTCATCGCAGGAAGCGTCGATTGTATAGCATCCTAGTCGAATTTAGTACTGTGTAAAGGACAAAATTTTGACCAATACTAAATTTTGTTTTAAAAAAATGTGACACCATTTTCAATATATTCCTACTTTTAGTTGAATATATTGCTTGTCTATAATTAGTATGCATATATGAATCTGAGGTTTTTACCCTAATCATAGAGAGGAGAAGAGTGAAAGTAAACATGGTTTACATCATGAATCTAAATATGCATTTTCTCATTAATTTTGAGATCACCAATTACAGATAATTGTAACAAAAATGCATTTAAGATTGTTAACACAACTCTTCCAGAATGATAAAGAACCTTTAATGCAATTAAATACAACTAGGGTAAATACAACTCGTTAACTAAGGAAACTGGAAGTAAACATGGTATATGTCAATAATCTGAATATAAGTTTTTATCATTAAATTTTGAGATCACCGATTATAGATAATTGTAACATAAATGTCAGATTGTTGTTTTTCTGGATTAAACTATGTGATTTTTCATCATCAACATTTCGGATCATACTTCATGATCCATCATCAAGATGAAGCATTAGATAGAGAGCGATAAGATTATGGAATCCGAAATGTTGATGATGGAAAATCACATAGAGTTTAATCTAGAAAAGAAACAATCTAACATTATGGACTAGAAATTACATGAGCATAAATGTCTTTAGCATTGTTAATAAATAATTCTGCCAGAATGATAAAAAATCTCTAATGCAATAAAAATGCAACTAAAGTAA
>MU223449.1:1095659-1115515 GCA_018584345.1 Thuja plicata | reverse complement strand
TTAAGTCCTGTTTAGGCTTGATTCAGTTTAGCCTCTTCTGCTCTCGGGTTAAGAGCATACCCCCATGTTAGTGTAAGATCAAAACATCATTCATTGCATATCTATTTTAGGGAGCTGTACCTACCAAATCAGAGAAAAGCCAGTAGTCTTGAAGGGCTTTTCAACTATTGTATTCATATTGTGTTCACAATTTGGGCATTAGAGAGTCATTTCTATAATAAGAAAGAAAGGACAAATCTGTTTACCAATAGATTTTTGGCGACTCCGCTGGGGAAAACTGAATAGTCGCTAGATCAGTACATTGTATCATGAGGAAAAATGGTACTCCCTCATGAGAATATCTTTCCAGTGCTCCAACCAAACCTTGGTTTTCAAGATGACCAAGAAGACATAAGCTCGTCTCTCAATACATTTGTTTGGAGATATAGGAGGAATGCTAAGCATTACCAAAATGCGAGCCAAGTATTAGAGGAAGAAGAAAGAAGGGTGGAAGCTTTAGAAAGAGCTATTCAAAGGAGGAATATCCAGAGAACAAAAAGACAAGCACGAAGAGGAGCCCAGCAGTAAACTCTTCTCAGCACCCTGGAACGCACAAGGTTCCTCAGGAGTACCAAAGAATAGGGTGGGCGAGATCCTACGTTTGACAAGCTAGAAGAGCTTGGTTTTCCCATCCTAGATGTTCCTAAAAGAAGAGGAGAAAAGAAGAGTCAGAGTAGACTGGCCTCCCCTATTAGGAATCAAATTACTTCACAAAACACTTGCCTGGTATTAACTCTTCATGATATCAATACTCCCTTAGTTGTTAATTTCCACCATATAGTGCGAGGGCTGTCATGGCTGCTCCATGGGCTATAGCAGTTGGACCTTTAGCATTAGCGGCTTATCATCCACTTCCTGCGGGGTGAAGAAAGGATTTTCCTAAGTTTTCTGGTGACGGAAAGGTCACTCCGGATGAACATATTAAAGCATTCTTTGCAGCCACTCACATCCTGGGGGTGGCACATGAGGACGTTGCCATAAGATTATTCATTGAGACTTTGACAGAGAGTGCCACGGATTGGTTCTACCACCTGGATGATGGCTCTATCACAAGCTGGGATACGATGCAGACAGTGTTTGAAGCCCAGTTCAAGATAACAGAAGATGAGCATGCTCCGTTAATGCAACTGGCGTCCATCAAGAAGCAACCTCACATGAGTATGAGGGATTTTGTAGCCAGTTTCAAAAAAATTACTAGTAGAATCCCTGCTGCTGCTAGGCCTACTACCGGTAATCTCAAAATGTTCTTCATAAGCGCGATGCCTCCGGATGTTAATTATGACTTAAGGCGGGCACGCCCTGCTGATCTAGCAGATGCACAAAGAAGAGCCATTGAATGCAAAGATGACTTGATCTCCACGGGAAAGTGGAAAAGGGAGATTCAAACCAAAGGAAGCTCCAACAACACTACATCATCTGATGAGATGCTCCAGAAACTGTCAAATGAATTGGTAGCAATGAAGAAGCAGTTGTCGGGATTCAACAATTCATATCAATGAAATTTTTAGAATGCATCAGGAAAAAGTGTTGATAATAAGTTTCCGCAGCTTACAGGCCCCCAACCTAGGTTGCAGATTGAGGCAGCACCCAAGAAAGGGAACATGTGCGTGTTTCATTTGACTATGGATCATGACGGTGAAAACTTCCCAGAGACCACCCATATGATGCAATTGTTGGCCACCAATGAGCTGAATGTAGCAGCTCCTTGTATAGATTCAGATACATACTCCAATGGCGACTCCGAAAATTTATTTGTGGAGTATATACCTGACTCTGAGACTAAAGGTGAATGCTATTCTACCATCGATGGGATTTCGTATAAAGTACTCACCCAGGGCAGAAGTTGAAGAACCAATCTTCGAGCCAACCTCTCAAAGGTGACTCTGTTCCTTCCACAAGCAATGCCCATGCTGATCAAGGAGCCTCAAATTCTCAAATGGGTAAGGATAAAGCACCTTTTGATTTTATCCAGTTTTGTGAAGAAGCAAAAATTCAGATTTCCCCTATAGATTATTTAGCTTCACATCCTTCTGAATTAAAAAGACTAGTGGAGAGATGTAAGGGGAATGTCGCAAGTTTGAACCACAATGTGAATATAGAAGAGGAGGATGAAAAATTAATAGCTAATTTGTTTCATCAAGAAGAATGTACTGTGTTAGCTACTTCTCCTAGGAAAAAACTCGATCCCTTCTATGTTTCACTGTACATTAACAGATGTAAGCTAAATAACTGTATAATAGATTCTGGAGCGTCAGATAATGTCATGCCCTATTCAGTGGCCAAAGCCTTAGGTCTTAGCCTCATAGAAGTACATGGAAGATGTTACTCGATGGATGCCAAATAGGTTCCCTTGCTAGGAAAAATTAAGGATGCCCAGGTAGCTTCGGCCTCATATCCCGAAAAGAAGCTTTTGTTGACTATTTTAGTGGCAGACATCCCAGCAAGTTATGGTCTCCTCCTGAGTAGAAGTTTCTATAGAGACTTAGGAGGTGAGATAAAGTTGGATTGGTCTCATGCTATAATACCGATTGGGAATAAGAAATTTAAGTTGGAACTTGAGGAAAAAGCCAAATTCACCGTCTTGAAATCTGATGATCCTAAGGCCCAGATACTCTACCAAGAATTAGAGTTTGGTAATTACATGTTGTTTACTAAGGAAGCTCTAAGTGAAGAAAGAAGTGAAGATCTGGATGAGAGAGCTTCATGTGAAGAAAGCAACCTGACTAGCATATGGACTCTGGAATTTGATGGAAGTTGTTCCTCATCAGGATCTGGTGCAGGTGTCATGTTGATCCCTCCTCAAGGTGAACTTGAGCCTATGGCCTTTAAATTGGAATTTGAGAATACCAAAAACACCGTGGAATATGAGGCTCTGTTACTTGGAATCGCAGCAGCAAAAGAAAAGGGAATAAAACTACTGAAGGCTAGAGGCGATGCAGAGCTTGTGGTGAAGTAGGTTAGAAAACAATACTCTGTCAAGAACCACAGATTGAAGAATTACAGAAATAGGGTCTGGGATGAAATAGAAAGTCTGGATGCCTTCTCCATTGAAGCGGTACCAAGAGAGTTGAATTCCAAGGCTGATTCCCTAGCAGTTTCAGCTTCTTTATTGTTGCCTCATCCAGAGTTTAAAGACAAAAAGTATCAAATTAAGATTGTCTATAGAGCTTCTGTTCCAAACAATACGGACTCTTGGCAAGTCTTTGAGGATGACAAGAGCTTGCATTTTTTTTTGGAGAGTGACAAGATTACCTCTAAGCACCAAACGAGCCAAGAAGATAAAGAATATTCTAGCCATGAATCACAAGAAAAGCAAGATGGAGCAATTCAGCTACAAGGTAATATCATCCTGCCTTATTTTGTGTCTTTGGAGAAACTGTTTAATAGACATGATGCTTATATAAAATGGAAAAGGATGGAAAAAGGGACCACTACAGGTGAGTATGAAGGAGTGAACATCAATGATACTGACAATCCCAAGATGATCAACATTGGCAAATGTTGTTCACCTAAGGAGAAAGAAGCTGTCAAGCAACTCTTTCTAGAGTATTGAGATGTCTTCACCTGGAGCTATGAAGACTTGAAGAGTTATAAAGGTAGAGAAGTGAAACATCAAATTCCTCTGAAGCTAGATGTCGTCCCTTTTTTCTAGAAGCAGAGGAATTATAATCCAAAGATAGCAGACGCCATATTCTAAGAGGTGGATAAAATGATGAAGGCTCGGATTATCTACCCAATTCATCACTCTACTTGGGTGGCCAATATAGTGCCTGTTCGAAAAAAGAATGGAGAAATCAGGATTTGTGTTGATTTTTGTAAACTGAATCAGGCATCCCTTAAAGATAATTTTGCCCTCCCCAATATGGATTATTTTATGCAAACGGTGGTTGGGTCTGAAATGATGTCCATGCTTGATGGATTCTCAGGCTATAACCAAGTCGAAGTGGAAGAGAAATATTAGCATAAGATGGTGTTCACAACTCCCTGGGGTACGTTCACATACCATAGGATGCCTTTCAGTCTGATTAACATCGGTGCTACTTTTCAAAGATGCATGAGCAAAACCTTCGCTGATCTGAAGGACCGGATCATAGTAATTTATCTGGATGATCTCACTGTGTTTTCAAAGAAAAGAAAAGACCACATAGAAGACTTGAGGAAGGTCTTGCAAAGATGCCGAGATCATGGAATCTCCCTCAACTCAAAGAAATCTGTGTTTTGTGTAACAGAAGGAAAACTCCTCGGTCACATAGTTTCCCAAGAAGGAATCAGGATCGATCCAGAGTGAGTCGAGGCTATTCAAAGATTGAGTTTGCCAGTGAACAGAACAGGAGTGAAGTCATTTTTTGGGAAAGTCAACTTTCTTAGGAGATTTATACCAGATTTTGTAGAGATAACCCAATGCATTGTAGATATGATGAAAGGCAATGCAAATTTTAAATGGAGAAAACTAGGGAAACAAGCTTTCCAGAACATCAAGGATGCTATTGCTAATGCTCCGGTGTTGATTCATCCAAATTATGGGCGGGATTTCATCATCTACTACTATGCTTCTGAACACACTCTGTCAGCTATACTTATGCAAAGTAATGATGAAGGATTTCAGGCTCCTATAGCTTTCATGATCGTTCCCTTAAAGAATCATGAATTAAGATACTCTCAGATCGAGAAACATGCTTTTGCGGTAGTTAAAGCATTGAAAAACTTCTAGTTCTACATCTTACATTTGCATTCTATGGTCTATGTCCCAGATGTAGTGGTGAAGAGTGTATTAACACAGCAAGAAGTGGGTTTCACTGCTCGAGGAGCTTGGATAGCAAAGACATAGGAATACGACATCGAGATTAAGCCCACTAAGCTGGTAAGGGGAAATGCCTTATGTAGAGCAATCGCAGAAAATAAGATTGTGGAAGGATCAGAGGAATCTAAAGAAAAACAATTGGTCTTAACCGTGGGACTCCAAGAGACATGGTACGAAGATATTGTTTATTTTCTTACATACGGAGAATGCCTAGATAGCTTGATGGTGAAACAAAGAAGAGAGCTAAAATTAAAGGCTGCTAAATTTGTAATTTGGGATGATAAATTGTTTAAAAAGGCAATAGATGGTACTTTCCTCAGATGTGTAGATAAACAACAACAAGAGAGGCTGCTAAAGACTTTTCACGATGAATCCTGCAAAGGGCATTTCTCATCCTCAGTTACAACTTTCAAAATTTTAAGACAATGTTACTACTGGCCTGGAATGTTCAAGGATGCCTATTCCTGGGTAGCAAAATGTGAGAAATGCAAGATGTTTTCAGGGCGTCCTCAATTAGCTGCTCTCCTGTTGAAGCCTGTGGTGATAGAAGAGCCTTTTCAACAATGGGGTCTCAATTTCATCGGCCCAATTAATCCAGCTTCTAGTGTTGGTCACCAGTACATAATAACTGCCACCGATTATTTCACCAAGTGGGTGGAAGCTAAGGCAACGAAGAAAACAACTTCAAAAGTGGTATGTGAATTTCTTAAAGAGAATATACTAGTCAGGTTTGGCATCCTGAATAAGTTAGTAATGGACAATGCAGCTTATTTCTCTTCTGTTGAGATTACTAGTTTTTGCTTCAAATATGGAATCACTGTTAGCCATTCTTCAGATTACTTCCCACAGAGAAACAGCCAAGCCGAATCTAGCAATAAGAATTTGGTGAATATTATTAAGAAGCTAGTGGAGGATAACCAAAGAAACTGGCATAAAAAGCTTCACGAAGCATTGTGGGCGGACAGAGTAACGCCAAAGAGAGCAATTGGTGTATCACCTTTTGAGCTGGTTTATGGCACTGAAGCGAGTCTCCCATTACCTCTGGAATTGGCCACCAATAAACTCAGAAAGGTGATTGAAGATGGTATGTTCAGAGATGGCTTAGAGAAGAGGATCTTGTATCTGAAAAAACTAGAAGAGGAGAGAGCGGAGATAGTAGATCACATCACTCACCATCAACTGCGAGTGAAGAAGCTGTTTGACAGGAAAGCAAGACCAAGAAAATTCTTGGTGGGCGATAATGTATTATTGTGGGATAAGAGAAGTGCTCCCAAAGGGATGCATAAGAAGTTTGATTCCCTGTGGAAAGGCTCGTTCATAATCCACCAGGCATTTGATAATAATTCCTTCAAACTGGCGTATCAAGATGGTGAAGTATTACCACTGACCTTCAATGGTCAAGATTTGAAGCTTTATCAAATTGCAGCTTGAAAATAGGTAACCCCTGTAATGTACATAGTTTTTTTCTATTGCTTTGCGTTACTTAGGTTAGTTTCCTTTCCCTTTCTTTTGTTCCTTTCCTATTTTGCTTTCTTTTGTTGGTGTTCTTGCGTTTCCGCCTTTTGTTCTTCCTTGCAAAACCAGAGATACTGGGTCCCTCGCTTGGGTATAATCTACCCAAGTCCCCAGTCGGAGCCAGCTGTTGCCTCCACTTTTAAACATGTAGCCATTTTAGAAAAGTGGAATTTTTGCATCTTAGTGAAGTTTAATCGCATTTGAGTCTAGGTCTTTGCCCTTTAGGTCTTTGGGAGTCTTCATCGGATTTTCCATTTTTCCCTTCTCCCTCCACATTCCCTTAGCCGGGTGGATTTCTCCCTCACGCATGATAAGTTCGCGGGTATTCTAGTGCCTAATCCGATGGAGATTCTCTCATGTCTTTGTGATCCTTGTGAAACAATTCATCATCAGCGGAATCCATCATTCAGCACCAAATTAAAGGCTTGTGGGATTTCAGAAATCGTCTTCTCCACTACGGGTTTCTACCTACGAAGTTGATTTTCCGCGAAGCATGGATGGCAATTTTCTTAAAAGTTTGCTATGGAAAGAAATGGTCGTGAATGGTGAAATTATTACCTGTAATATAGAAACAGATCCGGGAAGAAGATAAAAGAAAGTTCGGGATCAAGAAAGACTCAAGGCGGAGAATTGAAATTCTGATTCTCCATGGTGGAATTCTACCTAAGAAGGTAATTTTCCGCAAAGGCAGAAAAGAAGGAGGAGCACTATGGTGGACCCCACAACAGGCTTTCAAAGCACTTTTTCAATTTTTTTGGTAAGAGAGAAATGTTTAAATGTTGACTCAAAAATTAAAATAAAGTATTTGCGGAGAACTGAAAACTGCTTTCTCTGCGGCGGAGTTCTCACTCATAGAGGGATTTTCTGCAAATGAAAATGTTTCCGTTAGGGCAACGGGAATAGTGAAAAGACTTCAAGGTATCCGTTAGGGATTCTCATTTATGATGTTAATGAGTTTATTCATAAATTTGTTCATGTGGCGCGAATGCTAAAAATCAACAGTTGCTCTCAGAATTCTATATAGATGAATATGCAAACAGTATTTCAATTTACTATTTCCTCTCTTGCTGTTGTTCTGCCAAATTCATTTGCATCTTTAGCATCTTTAATGTGAGCTTTATATCTTTTGTTTTCACAGGCCCTTATTATTGTATAGTAAAATGGCCGCTAGGTTCTCCGGTTTTGACGGATTGAACGGTATTAAAACCACTCTGCAGAATCTCACAGATACTTCTCTGCGCTTTTACGACATACATGATCTCCAGAAAAGACTGAAAGAAGAGCCAATTCATCCCATAATAGAGAAGATTAGAGAAAGTGGCTTGAATAAAGAGGCAGGGTTTCCAGTGGCCATCCAAGCTCCAGAATTGATATACGAATGTATCAACCATTACAACCTGGATACCAGACAGATTTTACTACCAGATGACACAGTGCTTCTATCTATTGATCGTCAGACAGTGGTGAATTACTTTCGAGTACCTGAGCGGGATGAATTCTCCAACTTAACAGTAGCGCACGCGGCTTCTGAGTTTTCTGCAAAGAAAATGGTGTGGACGAGAGAAATTATGCACTTATGGTTTCAGAATCCGCGAGGCGCTAAAGGCAAGGTGCCAAAGACTCTATTTAGATTGGACCTTAAGCCCAAAATTATTGATATTTTTCTGCTCAGTCATAGAATGAGAGGTGAAGTCAAAGCCCTAAATTTCATTGAGCATTACTTCTTCATAGTACAAGTAATATGCTCAGGTACACAATATGTTGATTGGGCGCAAGGGGTAAGTGAAAGTCTGTTCAATGCCCTTTGTGCCGCAAAGTTCTACAATACATTTTATATGTCTTCTTTCCTCATCTATATGTTGGCATCACAACAAATATGGCCGGGTCTTCTGAGATTGGAAGATTTCCCAGATAATGTTAAATGCTACGAATTTTACCCATGTTTGCAATTACATAACAGCTATGGAGATTATGTCCGAGTGAATGATGCTTTCACTATGAGAATTTGCAGGGAATTGCAGGGATGCCCTGAATGGAGATTCAGCCCAGAAGTGATGGAGGCCATTAGCCAGTTTGGGAATTTCTTCATTCATTTCTCATCATTTTCCTATCTACGTCTTGCAACCTTTGATGGATTCCCCTTGAAGCTGCCAAGATATCCAAGTAATATGATCGTGCTAATTGAAATGGTGAGACAAGCAGTGCACATGAACCTATTGAGTGCAAGCTTGAGAAAGAAAGGGTATGAATTCCCTATGAAGGTCGGGGATTTTAGTTGCGAATCCCGTTCGGATGCCAAGAACATGCTGAAAACATTCAAAACCAGATATCACCTGGAAGCATATGGGGTAATAAGGCCTATGTTCGACCCCAAAGGCTATGCAAGAGATGTATTGTAGATTGGAAGCACAGTCAGACACATCACCGACTTTGAAGATTATTTTGCTGACTACAAAGATGAATTTGAAAGTCGTGACCGTGCTTTTGCCAGGTTCACAGTTGAGCAGGTGAAGACATATGGTATTAACCTGGATGTTGAAGGAATTGAAGATGATGGTCAGAATATGTATAGAAATACTTATCTGACCATAATTAGAAACACCTCCATCAGTTCTGAGCCTAGTGGAGAAGTCACGGAGGACTTAGAGACAATGAAGGCAAAAATTATCAAAAGAACGGGAAAATGGGTTGAATGGACAGCTAAAAAGAAACGAACAAGAAATACATCTACTCAAGCGTCTCCATTAGTGGCTTCTTCCTCGTCCACTCAGGGGACCACTATAAGTGTGATGCCAGCAATTTCTCAAGGACCTGCTCAACCTGCGGGAGGAGGTGACCAACCGCCAGACAAGAACATTCCATTGGATAAGACCTGCCATGACGGCTCCCGACCAGTGATTGGGACCCAAATGGAAGATAAGAAAGAAGAGAAGAAGAAGGTAGAAGAACTAAAAGATAGTGCAGTTACTCTTCACACCACTCCGATTTCATCTCCTTAGGTTACCCCAGTGCCTTTGCCTCATCCTAGTCCTAGCACTCCTGTGAGTGTAACATTGCTACCCGTGGATAGTTCTCCAGTGCAAATTGTGGATTTGGGAGATGGAGAGAGCAGTAGTAGTGAGTCTTCAAAATCAGATAGAGCAGCTAAGAAGACCGCTGAGACAAGCCAAGCCTCTCCGAAATTGGTCCCTCAAGTCCCAAAAAATCCTTTTGCTACACCTACAGTAGCAACCACCCCAGTTAAAAGGAGGATGTTCAACATCGATTCACTAGGGGCTGCATCCCAAGTAATAAGCACTAAGTCATGGCTAGAGGACACCCTGGAGAGGAAGAAACGAAGGAAAGATGAGAGTACTCTAGAAAAAGATACTATTTCCCTTGTGGTACAGTCCAGATCAGCACTGGCCCAAGCCAAGAAGCAGAAGTCGCTATCAATATTAGGCCATGATCCAGCCACAGGTCACTTGACCATGGAGATAGCGAAGCCCAACAAAGAGGGTAGATTGGAGGATATGGCTATTGATGATTTTACACTGCATTCAATAGACCTCGGTGAAGCAAGGCATGATACCAAGGTTGGTCTGTGGAAGTCAATCAATGAAGTCATTGAAGAACAATTAGAGAGCCTAAAGTCTTCCAAAGTAAGAATGAAAGCAGAGATTGAAGAATTGAATCAATTCATCCGACAATTGGTGTCTCCTCTAGCAACCATATCTGGAGTGATGGTGACAAAGAACCCCATGGCCGCCAAAGTACAAGCTCTTATGTCCCAACTCTAGGAAGATAGGCACTTCAGCCAGATAAGTAAAGAATGGATTGAAAGGGTCAAAGAAGATGGGATTACTATTATAGAATAGATTGGGAGAAATATTCTAAGGTTGGAGAAAGAAACAGAAAACATTCTGACAAACAGTAATACTCTGGCAGGATAAAGAGTGAAGAGTGACGAATGCGGTGCCCTCTTGAAGATGATCCTACAAATGAAAGGGAAAGAAGCCATAGAGGCGAAAATTCTATCAATAGGAAGTGAGCCTATAATTGAATGGCTTAAAAGTATATTATTTAAGTCTGAAATGATATTATCCGCAGAAAAAGGACTTAGTGAAATAGGGAACAAAATAAGTGAAATCCAGAACAGGGGATTTGAGCTAATAAGGGAACTCCATACAGAATCCCAAACTAGCGGCCAAAAGAAGGTGTTAATTGATGTTAATATGATGAAAGAGAATTTCTCTAAGTACTTAGAGAGTTTGATCGATGCGTCTGCAAGTGGCACAAACAGAGCTACAGAATTAAAAAAGCTAAGCAAGCACATACACGTGGCCATGGAAGAGCTGTCGAAGTAGTTAAATGCAACGAAAAAGGTGGCTAAATATCACGCCCAGTGGCTCTTAAGATATACCAATTTCTACGTGCCCAGACATGAAGAGTTAGTTCCAATAGTGGTTGCTGCCAAAGCTTATCGGACAAAGATGGAAAAAGGAAAGGAGGCCAAATGATTTAATTTCCCCTTTTCTTTTCCGTTTCTTTTCCCTTACAATTAGTTAGCAACAGAAGTGGTTTTCTTGATATCTGTCATTTAGAGGGAGATGAACCGATTAAACTCACTTTGTAACGGTCATCCCTTGGCTCTATATGTATGAAGTTGAAAGATTAATGAAAGGTCGGAAAATTTTTTGGTGTGGGATACTTGATGTTGTAGAGACAATTGAAAGTGTTTTATGTCAAAGATTTTCTATTCCATTAGCTTAGAATGTTAGTTAGATAGTTCTTTCTTTAAAATATAAGTTACAGTAAGAAGGAAAAGATGTTTCTTTCTTTTGTTACAAAGATGTGAATAAACCTCAGTAGGATGTGCTATGGGATATTCAAAGGAAAATCAAATAAAGGTCTTTAATTTTTCGTCTAAATCTTATTAAGCCATAGCCGTAAATTAGTTAGTGCTGAGTGTATGAGTTCATAAAATCTATGATTTCTGCATCTTGGTTTGTTGATTAAAGATCCCTCCTTGCCTGGATTAAGTCCTGTTTAGGCTTGATTTAGTTTAGCCTCTTCTACTCTCGGGTTAAGAGCATACCCCCATGTTAGTGTAAGATCAAAACATCATTCATTGCATATCTATTTTAGGGAGCTGTACCTACCAATTCAGAGAAAAGCCAGTAGTCTTGAAGGGATTTTCAACTGTTGTATTCAGATTGTGTTCACAATTTGGGCATTAGAGAGTCATTTCTATAATAAGCAAGAAAGGACAAATCTGTTTACCAACAAAGTGCAGCTGAGGAATGCAGTTGTCTATGAACAAATGAGAGAAGTGGATGGAAAGGGTAAAGCAGTGGCCTAGGAAGACATTATACCAAAGCCAGACCTTGTTCTTCAAGAAGAGCCATTCTTGAAAGTATTGAAGGAAATGAGTGGTTATTCCTTAGAAGGTGTGCCTCTATTTAGTGGCAAGATGGAACCAGAACTAATCATGGAATAAATATAAGGTCTTGAAAATCACTTTGACTATGATAATGTGACCAAAGCTTAGAAAGTAAGAATATCCAAAACAAGATTGAGAGTAACTGCTCTCACATGGTGGAAGTTTGTCCAAGATGAGGGGACGAAAGAAGGAAAGAACCCCATAACTAGTTGGAAAGGTATGGTCGCCAAGATGAAGGAAAATTACCTTCCTAATG
Source organism: Thuja plicata (assembly GCA_018584345.1). Taxonomy (NCBI): domain Eukaryota; kingdom Viridiplantae; phylum Streptophyta; class Pinopsida; order Cupressales; family Cupressaceae; genus Thuja; species Thuja plicata. The sequence goes on along the minus strand of MU223449.1, from coordinate 1,103,482 downwards.
ATTATGAAGTGCAGTTGCACCAAAAGAGACAGAATCTAAGACAAAGATTTAGAAGTCAGTTCCTAAATAGAAGAGTTTCACAAGCTATGCTTAAGGTCACATGTGATGGAAGAATAAATCCTAAAAGTGGCTAGGTACCTGAATGGTCTCAAGTGGAGTATCCAAGAGGAAATTAGTCTCTTAAACCCCAAGGATGTACACCAATGTTACCAGATAGCCCTCAACATGGAGGAAAAATTCAAGAAGAAGCAAGATTGAAATAGTAGAGGAAGAGGAAGAGACAATAGAGGTCATAGAGGAGGATATGGAGGAAGAAATCAGAGTGATTCCAAACTCACTGATAATAAAGGAGAATCCAGTAACACAAGAGGTGGTTATAACTGAGGAAGAGGTAGTTCAAGAGGAAGAACTAATAACCAAGGAAGAGGATCTTACTTCTCTTCAATGAAGTGTTCCAACTGTCAGCAATTTGGACATCCTGCATATCGGTGTCCTAAGAAGAGTTCTACATCACAAGGAGGAGAAAGGAGATTCCACTATGTGAAAGAAGATTCTTCTAGAAACAAGACAACAAAAGTTGCACTAGATTCTGAGAATGGAGAGAATCTAATGATTCGTAGAGCACTCCTCAAAGAACCTAGCAAAGAAGAGACAAGCCAAAGAAGATCTTTATTTTGAATCAAATGCAAGGTACTCGGTAAGGTCTATAAAGTTATCATTGATTCAGGTTCTATTGATAACATTGTTTCTTTAAAATCTATTGAAAAGTTAAAGTTGAAAATAATTCCTCATACTAATCCTTATAGGATTACTTGGTTGAATAAAGATCAACATGTATTAGTTAATGAACAATATTGGGTAGAATTTTCCATGGGGAGATATAAGGACCAGGTTTTCTATGATATACTTCCCATGGATGCTTGTCATCTATTATTGGGTAGACCTTGGCAGTTTGATAGAGCTGTAGTGCATGATGGAGCTAAGAAATCTTATTCATTTAAGAAAGATGGAGTAATTTTCAAGATTCAGTCATTCTTGGAAGAAGGTGAAGTGAAGAAAGAGGGTCCTAACATATTGTTAGTAGGTGAGAAAGAATTCTTACAAATATTGGAGGAAGAAGATGGAGTAGGATTTGATTTGGTTCTAAATCCAAAGAATGATAAAGGGGATAACAAGGAAGAGTTACCCTTAGAAGTGAAAGATTTGTTGATTCAATACCAAGACATCATTAGTGATGGTCAACCAGCTAGTCTACCACCTGAGAGATCCATTAGTCATCATATTGACTTCATCCTAGGAGCCTCACTTCCCAATAAAGATGCCTATAAAATGACTCCACAATAGAATGCAGAGATAGCCAGCCGAATTCAAGAGTTACTTGGTCAAGGACTGATTAGAAGGAGCATAAGTCCATGTGTTTTTTCCATAGTCCTATCCCCAAAGAAGAATGGTACTAGGAGGTTATGTACAGATTCTAGGGCCATAAATAGGATCACCATTCGGTATAGATTTTCAATCCCTATGATAGAGGATTTGATGGATTGTCTAGGGGAAGCTAAGTATTACTCCAAGATAGATCTTAAGAGTGGTTATCATCAGATAAGAATGAAAGGTGGAGATGAATGGAAGACTTCTTTTAAGACTACTAAGGAACTCTATGAGTGGCTTGTTATGCCTTTTGGGTTATCAAATGCCCTGAGCACATTTATGAGATTAATGAATGAGGTGTTGAAAGAATTCATTGGAAAATGGGTTGTAGTGTACTTAGATGACATTTTAGTGTTGAGAAAAACCAAGGAGGATTATCTCAGACATCTAGAAATGGTGATGTAAAGATTGCATGAAGAGAAGTTGGCAATCAACTTGGAGAAGAGTGAGTTCATGAAGCAAGAACTTGTATACTTGGGTTTTGTTATCTCATAAGGTAACTTGAAGACAGATATCAACAAGGTGGAATAAATTTTGAATTGGCCTACACCTAAGTCGGCCATAGAAGTAAGAATCTTCCATGGATTCACACAGTTCTATAGGAAATTCATCAGGCAAGTTAGTAAAATCAGTGCACCTATTTTAGATACCATAAAAGGAGGTATGAAAGTAAAGTTCCAATGGAATGAGAAGGCTGATAAAGTATTTGAGGATTTGAAGAAAAGGATAGCAACTCAACCTATTCTTATACTTCCCAGCTTTGATAAGTTGTTTACTGTGGAATTTGATGCAAGCAATGTTGCCATAGGTGCAGTTTTGGGTCAAGAGGGAAAACCAGTACCTTTTCATAGCGAAAAATTGAATGATGCAAAGAGGAAGTATTTCTCATATGATTTGGAGATGTACGCATTAGTACAAGCACTATGGAAATGGAGAAATTATCTCCTTCCCAAAGAATTTGTAGTCTTTACCGACAATCAGGCTTTAAGTTTTTTGAATTCTCAATACAAGCTAACCCATAAGCATATGAAATGGGTAGAGTGCATTCAAGACTACACCTTCACCACAAGCACAAGAAGGGAGTATAGAACAAGGTAGAAGATGCATTGAGTAGAAGGTTTCTCATGGTGCAATAAATTCAATTAAGAAGCATTGGTATAGACAACTTCAAGGATCTGTATTCAACAGATGAAGATTTTTCAGCAGCATACAAGGTACGTTAAGATTTTTAGAATCACTTTCATAGTAAGTATTCTGATTCACCCTAAAATAAGGTCTTATATTTAAAGGAGGAGAATTCAATGAGTGGACATTTTGGGGTTCATAAAACCTTAGAATTGGTGCAGCGGTACTACTATTGGCCAAGAATGAGCAAAGATGTTTAGAAGTATGTAGAGACCTGCATATTTTATCAAAAGGCCAAGGGTACTTCATCAAATGCAAGATTGTATCAACCACTTCCAATCCCAAACCAACCTTGGGAGTGTATCAACACAGATATTTTGGTTGGACTACCTAAGAACAAGCTAGGAACGGACAATATTTTTGTGATTGTGGATATATTTAGAAAGATGGCTCACTTTGTGCCATGAAAGACCACACATGATGCATGTTATATAGCACATCTTTTCTTTAGAGAAGAAGTGAGGATACATGGATTAACTTTGAGTATTGTATTAGATCGAGACTCTAAGTTTATGAGTAATTTATTGAAAACCTTATGGTAGAAGCTCGATAAGAACCGTTTCTTCAGCTTGACATATCACCCACAAACCAATGGTCAGACTAAATGTGTGAACCAAAGTTTAGGAAATTGTGAGGTGTCTCACAAAATAATATGGAAAGTCAGGGGATCAGTTACTTGCATAGGCATAATTTTCCTACAATGATACTGTCAATAGATCCACTGGAAAAAGCCCTTTTGCAATATTATATGAGATTCATCCTAGGGGTATATTTGAACTCAGGGATCTTGGAAACAATGTAGATTAGAGTGGTTATGTGGAAGATTTTTCTCATTCCATGAAATAATTCCATGATACTATGAAGAATAAATTAGTGGAGAGTACAAATCACACCAAGCAGAAGGAAAATGAAAGGAAAAGAGATGTTTAGTTTCAAGTTGGAGATTTGGTCATAGTTCACCTAAACAAAGCATAGTTGCAAAAAGGTGTCTCGAGTAAGCTTCAAATGAGAAAGATAGGCCCTTATGAAATTTTGGAGAAGTATGGGTCTAATGCTTACAAAGTTGACCTTCCTGGTGATATAGGTTTATCTCCAGTCTTTAATCTAGCAAATATGGTTCCCTACAAGGAACCAATTCTAGAAGAAGAGCTTGATTTAATAGAAACAATAGAGGATCTTGAGGCACTAAAACTTCCAGTAGCCCCAAAGCCAAGAGCAGAGAAGATTCTAAATTCAAGATTTTCCAAGAAGACTAGAATAAAGACATACATGGAGAATCTAGTCAAGTGGCAAGGACAAGCTAATACTGAAGCCACATAGGTGCAGTAGACCGAGTTAAACAAGTTGGGCATTGACCCCGACTTGATCCAATCACTTGGAAGTTGATTTCTCTTTTGGGGGAGTATGATGCAAGAGCACCTAAAGAACTATGGTGAAAGACCCTTAAGAACTCTTAGATTAGTTTTGTTGGTTTGTAAAATGTTTTGTTCATTCACTCTTGTAATGACCGAGTGGAAAAAAGGGTCAAGCTGATGAACAAACACTCTAGTTTCTTAGTTGGTTTCTTTTAGTTGTGTGTATGTGTGATGTAGTTTGTAAGCCTCTAGAAATCCAACCAAGGCATCATGAACCTTTGATAATTTTATCAGTAGGACTGGCAATCGATTAACACTGGAGCTCGATTAACATTGGCGCTCGATTAACAATGGCACTTGGTTAACACTAGAGCTCGATTAACACTGGCACTCAGTTAACACTAACTCTCGGTTAACACTGATGCTTGGTTAACACTAATGCTTAGCTAACATTGGAGCTTGGTTAACACTGGTGCTTGGTTAACACTGGCACTCAGCTAACACTGGAGCTTGGTTAACATCGATGCTCAATTTGCATTACTGTTGCTTGGTAAATTCATTCATAACGGCCTGTGAAAAGTGGATCTTGTCTTTAATGGATAGTATGGGTAGTTGTAAAGGTTCCTGAAGAGATGCTTGTGATTGAGTGGCTAGTTAGGGTTGTTCCAATGATGGAATTGTTAATAATGACTTCCCAAGCCTTCATTTTAGAGGGTAGAGGTTGCAAAAGAGAAGTCTAGGTTACAAAAAGTTACAGAGTTGCAGATTATTGTATTATTTTTTTAATTTCTAGTAATGAAAATTTTCAGACTGTGTGTTTAGTGAATATCAAGATTTGTTGTTCATTTTGCATGCTAGTAGATTAGCTTAATTTAATTCTATTTTGCAAGTTGTTAGTTCTTCACCCATTCTGGGTTGTAAACTGTAATGGCCCTTTGAGATTCCTGAGTCCATGGTGAAAATCATGTGTTGGGATGGAACTCAAGAGGATCCCTTGTACATAGTTTACTTTTTGTTTTTGGTAGGAGAAGAAACAGTTACAAGTCTGGATACCTTACTCTAAGTGAGCTTGGTAATAGTCTGGCTAGGGAAAAGTCTGAAAGAAATATTCTGAAAACATTGATTGAGTGAGTAGAATGAATCTATTTGTGTAGGTTCAATGAGGAAGATGAATAAAATGTTGATGGGGACTGAGTCTTGAAGGGGAGGTAAAGCTAATAGTGACTTACCTCAGTTTAGAGTTGTGAATACCCTAAGAGATCTAGGAATAAGATCTTAGAGTAGAGCCAAGCTGACTCTGTAGTAGCAACGAGACTCCATTCCCCTATCAAGTTCATTTCCTAATTTCATTACCATCTCTGGCTTGGATTGCATCAATTATTTTTTATGTCTTCTTATAATCAATAGAAGTAGGTGACACATGTTCTTGACTTGTTTGTTGATCATCTAATGCTGCAATAACATGAACATTTAATATGTCAGATTTGACAAAATAAATTTACAAACTAGAGACTCAAAATTGATTAATTTATATTTATAATTTCACTACCATATCTAGTTTGCATTCCATCCATTGTTGTTAATGTTTGGTTAAGATCAATAGAAAATGGTAACTTATATTGTTGACCTTGTTGTTGATCATCCAAACGTGCAATAAAAATCACATTTAACACATTAACTTAGATAAAATGTTCAAGCATAAAATTAACTTATGTAATTAATCCAAATAATATTAAAATTATTGGTTACCTGGGATAGCTTGTTGAAATGACTGGGTAGGGATAATATTGAGCATTAATGGTTGATTTGTAGAATTTATATCTTGTTGGTTTGTTAAGTATAGACAACTAGTTAGAGATATGAACTTGGTAGATTTTTTATAAAAGAAATAAAAGAATTTAATAGTTAATAGCTTACCATTTTTAACTTGTATTTCATCTATTATTGTATGGTTTAGATCAGTGTAGAAAGGAAATTGACATCGTCGAGTAATTTCTTGATTATTGAAACGTACAATGATATATGTTTAGTGTATGAAATAAAGTTAAGAAGCATTACTATGTAAATTACTAAAATAATTTTGGATAAATGCACTCACCTTGTTTCTTGATAATATCTCTTTCTTCTTGTATTACTATGCTTGAGTGATTTGTGACCTTTTTTTCTTTTTCTTTCTACATCGACCTACAGAGGGGAATTATAAATTTTCATGCTCCTCAACTATTTTCTTTGTGTTTCTAGATAGGGATTATTGTCTTTGATGGATTGAATGAAATTTGTGCATTTTTTGTAGACTTTATGTGGTGATATTCGTCTCATAGACATGTTCTCTGAGCCAGGGATTAATTTAAATTTGGGAGATGAAGAAAGAGATGCATGGATATCTTCTCTAAATCTCTCAACAAATTGACTAAAAATGTATCACATCTTCACTAGTTGGTAAATTTTGGAGCAATAAATTAAAATAATTAACTGAGTTTTTGAAAATTATCTACAATATGAAAAAAATAATCAAGTCAAAAATATTTAAAAGCTTTTGATATTTTATTAAAAAAGATGATTTTGAAATTTACCAATTTTGTTATCTTCACCAACGTTGACAACCTCGAGAACATCTTGATTTTCTGAAAGTATACAACCATCTATAATTGAAATATCAAGTAATTAATGTTGAAAATCATTAAATAATTTAATATTTAATTATAAACACTATACCATCAATACCAATGACATTAATTTCATGAGTAGAACTCCCCTTGACTTCATCATTATCATCAAAAAATGCAATAGAAGCTTCTACAATTTAGAATAAGACTAATTTAGTTAGTATTGAAAAAATATAATAATTATTAAAATATAAAAAATTATACCTAAATCTGAAATGATACTCACCAACAACTTGATCATGCTCATTTGTTTTGTTCATCTTTATAATATATAAGATCTTCAACACATGTTTGCATGTGTTTCCTCTTTTTACCCACTCACAATCACACACATACAAATTTGGTCCAAAATTTCTCACAAAATACCATTTTGTTGGAATAGTTTGACTTCTATATGTTTTTGGTAGGTGTCCATATAGATAATAATCCATATGTGGTATTGTTTTTGATCTCTCCAAAAAATTTATGTAATATATTTCCTTTATGAAGTTGGTTAAATATTTTGATAGTTGCAAATATATTTTATTTTTGTAGAATGAATATATCCTATGAAGAAGTGTATAAATGATCCAATCCATTCTCCTTATGCATTTCCTAAAATGATCACTTAGATGGTGACTCTTGATGTGGGAGTGATATCACTCTGTCGAAGCATTAGTTTCTTGATTTGGATGAGGAAAGATTCTAAATTTTTTTGCCCACATCACTACACAAAAAAACATGATATCTTAACATATAAAATAAAGAAATTCAATTATATAAATAGAAAAAAATTATAAAGGATAATTTTGACAATCTTACCAATATGACTCTCATCATGACACCAATTTTTTTGAAAGTAATCAACGAATTTCTTCTCTTCTTTGAATTCCTCCATGAATTGTTTTATCAAATGAGCAATGACATCTTCACTTCTACACATTGCATAAAATATATCACCCAATCTATTGAATACTTTTATTCCAACATCTTTATTTTTGACAAATTTGGGCTATATAACAAAAAATAGAACTATGATGTTGATGTATGTGATTTTTCATATATTTTAATAAAATATTGACTTACTTGTATACATTCTTCAACCATGCCCTACGTACATGCCAAATGCATAACAACACTTGGAAACCAAAGGATAATCTACAACTGACATGTTCAAAGCTCATAAGTAGCATTCTAATAAAATAATTGT
>MU223449.1:1062942-1076253 GCA_018584345.1 Thuja plicata | reverse complement strand
CAGGACATAAAGAGAGAACATCTCTATGATAGAATTTGAAAAGCCAATCACTGACATGGGAATAAGAAAAGACATCATCACTGTGACACTTCAATTTGAACCTTTCATCTTCTCTTTAAGGACTTCGATTTTGATTTCAACCTCAAATGGTATCGAGAATCCTCATCTTTATCTTGAACTTGGGCCTCTAATGCAATTGGCGGAAAATCCCAAAAGAGCTTCTCCTTTTCAGAGAATTGGAAAAGAGCTTCTCCTCTTTGATAAATTGGGCCCACCTTATAATACTTAAGCTTGCGGAAAATTACTTTCTGAGGTAGAAACCCGCACAAGGTAAAGTTCTTCCCTTTGTGGAAAATTACTCTCTAAAGTAGAAACCCGCACAAGGTAAAGTTATGCCCATTGCGGAAAATCTCTTTCTGAGGTAGAAACCCGCACAAGGTAAAATTCTACCGTTTGCGGAAATCTACTTGATGAGGTCGATCTCCGCAATGGAGTAGGCTCTAAACGTATTTTCGCATGTCAAATTTAATTGCATGAGTCTTTTTTTAACTTAAAGCACATGCGATATGAAACACTTAAATAATAATAAAAGGTTCCTTAAAGCTTGATGATGACTTATGTAGGCTTGCAGAAATCTACTTGGTCAGTGCGAATCCCACCATGGAGTATCCAAAACTCAATTTTCTGCCATGGAGTAGCCAGAATGAAAAATCCCGCCGCGCCATAACTTTCTCATTTTGACTCCAAATCTCATGCGATTTTCACTGTTGGGGTCGTAAGAGACCATAGAATCAATCCATGCCTTCAAATAGTGAAAATCATCAAATTTTATAGACTGTGGAAAATGTATTGAATACATACATATTATGTGCTATGGCACCTGAAAGAGTAGAATACAAACCAGAAAAACACTTATTTCAACTGCATATTCATTGCGGCATATCACCTTTTCTGATTTCTTCTTACTTCTCTGTTACAGTTATGCAATTATATCACATTGCCCATTCTGTTCAGCCTGTCAATCACCATCTTTAGATCCAATGCCATTTGAAGGATATCAAGCATAACTCCTTGCATCTACAATCATACCTCTGTCACTGCATCATCTATATGGAGAGTCTTCTCTGATTTCTTATGAATGCCTAGAAATTATGATTCCCAATCATTCTTCTGTTTGAAAAAGATCATCAATAGGAGCATATTGTCCTTGCCAGGTTGGGATCTATAACCTACCCAAAATGAAAATACTTTCAAATAACCCATCCAGATTAAAGAAGAAAAGGTAGTAGCAGGGAAACTCGGCAAGAAATTCCTACCTAAGGAAGACCTAGACCTAGACTCAAACAAGACTAGACCTGACTATGACTTCAAGATCTTCCACTTTGACAGCATGGGTATAGGATGAAAAGTGGGGCAATAGTGTAGTGTGTCAAAAATAAAAGGGCACATCTTCCAATGTAGGTCTTTACCAGCCACTTCCAATCCCAACCAGACCATGGGAATGCATAAGCATGGATTTTTTAGTAATTGGTTTGCCAAGAAGAAGGCAGTGATATGAAAGTATTTTTGTTGTTGTAGACACATTTAGTAAGATGGAAAATTTCATACTGTGCAAGACTATCCATGATGCTTGTAACATTTCTCAATTGTTTTTCAATGGAGTGGGTAGGATACATGGAATCCCACTTAGTATTGTTTCAGACAGGGACAACAAATTCATGAGCCATTTTTGGAAGACCTTATGGCAAAAGCTGGGCACTAACTTGTCTTTTGGATTTGCCTATCATCCACGGACAGATGACCAAACAGAGGTGGTCAATAGAAGTCTTGGTAACTTGCTGAGATGCCTCACAAAGGAGTATGGTCAAGCATGGGACCAACTCATTGGGCAAGCTGAATATGCATATAATGATATAGTAAATAGATCAACTAGTAAGACTCCTTTTGAAATTGTTTATGGCTTTCACCCAAGAGGAATTTTTGAGCTTAGAGAATTGAAGGAAGGAATGCATGGTAGTGGATATGCTGAGGAATTTTCTCATTCAATGAGGGAAGTACATGAAAGTGTGAGAAAGAACTTGATTGAGAATGCTGAAAAGGTAAAGCAAAAGGTGGATGCAACAAAGAGGGATGTTCAGTTTCAGATTGGAGACTTTGTGATGGTACACTTGAACAAACATAAGTTGTAAAAAGGTGTTCCTCAAAAGCTATAGATGGGGAGGCTAGGTCTATGTAAGATACTTTCAAAGTATGGAAACAATGCATACAAGGTGGATTTTAGTTTTCTCTTGTCTTAACTCCATATTTTTCAATTCATTTCTCCTTTCTTCCTCAAGCTGTAGCAATTCAGCATACCTCAGCTTAAGATAATCTTCCTCTTCAAACAACATCATCTGGTCAGCTAATTGTAAAGTGGCAAATTTAGTAGAAATTGGAAATCTTGCCTCCTTAGCATAAACCAAAACATAGGATGAATTCCCAATAATATGTTTTTGTGTGATTCTATCCAACCATAAGGCTGTCTTCAATTTAGAGTGTCAATCCCTCTTATCTCCTTGCAAAGTCTTATTGATGATCTTAATCAGGTTTTTATAATTGGTAGATTCTACAAGACCATTACCTTAGGATAATAGTTAGAAGACGTATTTAGATAAATGCCATTTTTGATAGCCCACTCTGTTATAGCTGAACCAACAAAAGGTAAAGCATTATCTGACACTATTGATTGAGGGATACCAAACCTGGTTACAATATCATCATAGAACTTCAACAAAGTATATCTAGTAGACTCCTTTAGTGCAATAGCCTCAATCCATCTGGTAAAATAGTCTTTGGCAGTCAAGATCCACTTATGACCTACACTAGAATTAGGATTTATTGGACCTATAAAATCCACTCCCCATTTATTAAATGGCTGATCCACAATGATTATCTTTAAACACAATGCTGCCAACTTTTGCTTTCCTACAAATAGAGTACAGTTTTGACATTTCCTTGCCCAAAAATGAGTATCTTTGAATAAATCTGGCCAGTAATAGCCAGCTCCTAGAATTTTCTAGGTTGTAGTTTTAGGGCTGAAATGCCCTCCACAAGATCCATTGTGGAACTGAGATAAAATCTTGTTTTGATCAATATAATCTATGCACTTGAGAAGCATACTAGAAAAATCTTTTCTATAAAGAATACCATCAATTAGAACATAAGGAATATATTGTAACCTGAAGTACCTTCTTTTAGCTTTATAAGGATTTATTGGACATTGACTAGTTTGTATAAATCTAGTCATAGCTGACAACTAGGATGCTGAATCATTGATTAAAACATAACTACCTTAGATTAAGGCAACCTCTTCAATGGCTCTAACCTTATCTTATTATTTTTCCATCTGAGAACACAAACCTTTGCCTCTAACCAACTTGGTTACATGAATATGCACATCATATTCCATAACTCTTGTTATCCATCTTGGTCTCTTTTCATTAACATCTTTGTTCAATAAGAACTCTTTAATGCTAGGATGTGCAACCATCAAATGTATTTTATTCCTGGCAACTAAATGCTTGAACTTTTTTAAGGCTTTAATAAAAGCTAGCATGTGTTTCTCAACAAAACTGTACCTTTGCTCATAATCATCCATACCTTTGCTAAAAAAAGAAACTGGCTGCTACTGTTTGTCATCATTCTTCTATACCAGCATTGCTAAAACAGTGTCAAAACCACCATAAGCATATAAAATAAAATCCTTAGAGAAATTAGGATTAGTTAAAGTAGGGGTTGTCTATAAAGCCTTCCTAATTTTTCTCAAAACTTCTCTTTCCCACATCAGTCCATCTAAAAGGTACATCTTTCTTTTGCATAGAAGTCAAAGGTTTTAACAAGTTTGCAATATTAGGGATAAAGCGTCTAATAAAATTTATCCTCCCAATAAAACTCTGCAATCTTGTCTTATGTTTTTGCAATGATAGTTCCAGAATTGCATGAATCCTTTCTGGATCAATAGTCATACCTTCTTTAGATACTTGGTATCCTAAAAGTTTACCTTCATGAACTACAAAAATAGAATTTTTTGGGTTAAGAGAGAATCCAAACTCTCTGCATCTTTGTAAGACTTGTCTCAGATGATCTATGTGCTAGTTTGCAACCTTGTTGTAAATTGTGACATCATCTAGGTAAACAAGAACAAAATTATACATCAGATTTTTAAAATCCATGTCCATAGCCTTTTGGAATGTGGCTCCTACATTTGATAAACCAAATGACATTCTCATATATGCCATTGTTCCCCATTTAGTTGTAAAAGCAGTTTTAAATTGATCTTCATCTCTTACTAGTACTTGGTTATAGCCAAAATAACCATCAAGAAGAGAGAATCTTTCAGAATCAAAGACTTATTGTAATATTTGTTCCATAGATGGAAGAGGGTTTCTATCTTTTAGAGATGCCCTGTTAAGGTCTCTAAAGTCTACACAAAGTCTTATCTCTCCATTCTTTTTTCTTACTAATACTAAATTGGAAACCTAGGATGTGTGTTTGATAGGAAATATAGTACCACCATCCAGGAGTTTATTCAACTTTTTCAACATTAAGGGCTCTAACATGGGGTTAATAGGCCTTTGCCTCTATATGATTGGTCTAGCATTTGGCTCTAGTTCTATGGTATGTTGGGTTAATTGAGGATCAAATCCTTTTAAATCAGCTTAATCCCATGCAAACACATCATTATATTCTCTGAATAAATCAATAAGCAATTCTTTTTCTTCAGGAGAATTAATGTTACCAACCTTCATATACTTGTCTCTAAATATCTCCACTTCTTCATAGTGATATTCCTTGATCAACGAGCTAGTTTTATTCCTTCTGAATTGATCATTAGTGTTAAAAGATGACTCTAGGCTGGCCAATCCCTTTGGAAGCTTATTAGTCTTCAGCTGAATGAATTGATCTTCCATTTGCTGACTGAGTTTGTCATTCTTAGAAGCTGAGAAATCTTCTATTTCAGTCATAAAACTTAAAATATGTTCATCAGTGTTAAAAACCTGCCAATTGATATCATTATCTAGGATAGAAGGCCTCACAAAATTTTGACATGTGACTGATATGATATCTATCCTTTATATTTAGTAATTGAAACATGTTCACCAATACCAGCCAATCTATCAGCATGCTGATTTTTCCTTCTAGGTATAGAAATGAGGTTAAATACATCAAAATTATCTAGAATATCAGATACTTTGGACTTGTATAACTTTAAAATATCATTTTTAATAGCATTGATACCTCTCACCTATTTTACTATCAACTCACTATCCCCAAATTCCCTCAAGCATTTGATTCTTCTTTTCCTTGCCCATTATAAACCCTGAATAAGACTTTCATATTCAGCTACATTGTTAAAACAAGGAAAAAATAATTTGCATGCAACATAAAATTTATCATCATCAGGTGAAACTAACATAACCCCTACACCAACACCACCTTTATTCCTAGATCCATCAAAATATAAGTCCCATAGCTAGTTAGATAATTCAGATTCAAAACCTTGATCTTTTATTAGGTTAGGCAAAATTGCATCAGATTCCAACATCACATAGTTACAAAAACTAGCATCAAACACATCATCATCTTGATCATTTGTAGTTTCCCATTCATCCAAAACAATATCAAGATACTCCTCAATTTGTGTGTTATAAGCTGAACTATCATTGATCTCATCTAGATCCATAATCACACAACTTTCATTAATGGGGCTAGGATTATAAGGCTCTATGTGATCCTTGGCCCATAACTCTGATTTTATGGTTACCTTAGTACCATATCTAGTTCTTAAATACAGGTGAGACCAATCTGATGAGAAATATCCATCTATTTTAGCTATAAATTCCCTTGACAAACATAGGGAAAAATAGGGTGGCAGATCTATGATAAAAATATCTTGAGAAATTGAAAAAAATGGACATGAGTGTAAGGTCAATCTTTCATTTTTAACAACCCCTAGGGTCTTGATTGAAGTACTATCAATTTGGCCCACTCCTTTCTCAAGAGGTTCATACTTTAAATCCAACAAGTCGGCTATTTTCTTTGGCATGACAGTGTTGGTTGCATCACTATCAACCATACAATTATGCACTAATTTATTTTCAATGATCAAAGAAACATAAAAAGGAGGAGGCTTATTATGTGTAGGTTTCTCACCTTCCTTTTCTATTGTCTTTTGCACATTTGCTGGCTTTTTATCAAAAGAGTTCATCTCTGTAGGGTTACACTTCGATGTTTGGATTTGAGACTCTTTTTATCAACCTTTTTATCAAGCAATTTAGTTATCAATTTCTCTCCTGTAAAACCCCTGTAAGTGTCTTAGTTTATCCTTTATCTCACTTGTAAAAGAAAATGGCTGAGTTTCATAGATCTGCTACCCAAGATGGAGTCAAAAGGATCACTGAAGCATATATAGAAGGCTTTTATGAAACTCCAAAGATACAACCTACCAGCGGAGATCTCACTGTTGATGAAGTTTTAGATATACAGGCAGATGAGAAGACATTAACTAGACAAGTAAGTACATATACACCCCCTGAGTTGAAAGCCAATAGTGTGTATAAGAAAAGTACTTATAAGCCAAGCATGTTGAAATTTTGTATATCTAAATCTACTTTCAAACCTTTTGTTATCCCTCGCATAAGGATAGTAAAGCTAACATTAGAATATGACCCTACCCAAACATTCTAGACCAAAATTCTTTCTATATTTCCTCCTAAGGAAATTGACTACATTAGAAATCATCAGGATGTTAACTTTATACATTTTGGCGCTATAAAGATCAATATTGGGTCATTAGTTACTGAAAACATATACCCTGTATGCTATTTATCTCTATGCGATAGAAGGCAAGTAGAATACAATCATGCTTGTCAAATCTCTAGTTTATCTAGAATGACAAAAAACAATGTGTGTTTTACAAATTATCCAAACCTCACAGTAGCAGCCAGGGATAAGTCTAGCCTTGAAGTCAAGTATGGATCATTAAATTGTTGGGGATTATTCTTTGTATGCAATGAAATTTTTTGGTGCTTTTAAATATGCCTTTGTGACTATCCAATTCTTGTATAGTATGACAAATACTAATAATCCTGGTATTCTGGATAATTTACCTTATGCTAGAACGTTGAATGGAGAAGTCCAGTTACAAAAATGACATGTTAACACCATAGAAATCCCTGCAGGATGGAAATTAGATTGGATGAACCATGTAGCACCCAAACTGTTGGAAGCAACCAAAACAGTACATCCTGTTACAGATAATCAAATAAGCATTTTGCCTAGATCCTTGTCCACTAGGACAATGAGCCCATTTATTGATAAATATTGTGATGCCCGTTCCTCTTTCAGCTCTACTAGAAGTACATCTAGTCGTAAAAAGGCTAAACTCTTTGTTGAAGTTGAGGAAGAAGCACTCTTGAATACTGGTCCTCAGATCCTTAAAACCAGTACAAGCAAAAACTAGAAAGGGAAAATAAAAGACTAGAGATAATCCATTTGTTCATATGATCAACTCATTGCCAAGAGTAGAAACTCTAAAATGGTATAAGGAACAAGAAACAACATATTATCAAGATGGTAGATGGCCACCGTTGAAGGGTTAGTTCAAAAATGAAGATGGTGTAGTTTCAATATTTCAAAATGCTTTCCAGCCCAAGGCCTCTAAAGAAAAAGAACCCTCTGAGGAATTTAAATAGAGAAATTATGTATCAAAATTTTGTGATCATCTCCAACACAACATTGATGATCTGTGTGTAGACGTAGTTTCTGTAAAAAATCAATAGATGTTGTAAATTCCAATGTCCAAAATTTAGGTAACATTGTGGTAGAAAACCATACGGGAATCTCAGAAGTCAAAGACTCTCTGAGTAAGATAAAGTTACAGTCTGAACAATTGTTGAATAATCTGCATAAAAATGGAGACAGTTTGCAAAATGTTATCAATCATGTAGAGCACACAAGTTTCAACCATGATTCTCTTGTAAGAAGATTCACTACTATAGATCATTCTGTGCAAAGCCTATCCACCTCTTTAAACTGGTTGGTAAACTAGGAAAAGTAGTCTTCTCATACAGCCCTAGTTATTCCCACTTATCTTCAGGCTCCTGAAAAATGTTCTTGAAGAGACCGCCTTCTGATGATGCGAACAAGCTGCAATATTCAACCATGGTATTTAGACATAGACAATGATACAGATCCAAAACAAAAAATAAAAAGTTGGATAAATACTTTCTTGATCATTGGTACTTTGTCTGGAACAAATGATGAGAATACTTGTAAATTTGTAGTCAACTATTTATGGGGAATTTTTCGTGCATGGTGGAATAGAAAAACCATATAAGAAAAAGATACTAAGGTCTATCAGAAATATGTGACACAGACTATAGTAGACCCTAACACTAGCAAAACTATGCAACAACACATATAGTCAGTTCCTATTAAATGTCTTATGAATGAGTTAGTAAATGAATTTTGTCCAGAATTAAGTAACAAATGTGATAGAATTATCAAGGATATCTTACAAATGAAATGCTGTGATCTGAAAGATTTCTTTGAATACTCAAATAATTTCAAGAAAATGTTGTATCAGTTAAACAGTGAAGAACAAGTCAATATGGAAAAAACCAAATATCTAGAAGGTTTGCCCTATAATATCTCTGATAAGGTAATGCCCTATCTTGACCTTCATTCTCTCACACTACAAGAATGCCCTATTTATGATTTGATTCAAATTGCCAAAGATCAAATTCCATAGTTCATTGATAACTGTAAATATCAACAAAAATTTACCAAGCATGAAACACAGTGCATTGCCCCAGCTTTCCTTGAAAACTATGGTTGTAATCCATTTACTAAAACTCAACGCCGCATAGCCAAACGCCATCAAAAGCATCACAAAATTAATTTTCAACCTCGCTCATTTGATTGCCGCAAGTCCTATGCACCCAAGAATCGCTTCTTACATAAGCGACAACATCCTTGACCACAATCCAATCAGATTATCTGCTATATTTGCAATAAACCTTGCCATAAAGCCCCTAATTGTGATTGCAAGAACAAAGCAGTTAAGTTCATTTGCTCTAATCCAGATGCAGCAGTGTGGTGGGATGTAGTAGACAAAGAAGAAGATTTATATATGAAAGATAACATTTTTGAACCTATGATTGAAGAGTCTGAAGTCTCTGATGAAGTTGACGCTCTCTTAGATGATCTTGCTACCACTCTACAAGAAGCAGAACAATAGCTCCTCAAAGAAGAAGAGGAATTGCCTACCCACATGACAAACTATACTAACAAAGGAAGAGGATGAAAGAATAACTAGAGATAGAATGATTGGTGTTCCAAAAATAATAGAGGAAGAAGGTACAGATGGCAAGAGGAAGAGGAAGATGATGAATATGAACCAAGATATAACCCTGGTATGACCAGAGGATCATCATCAAGACCTCCACAAATGTCTTATCAACCACTATTCCAGAGAGAACCTGACTTGGAGGATTTTACCCAAGGATTTAAAGATTTCAATCTTCACCAAACAACAGAGCCTATAGAATAGGTATGCCAGCAATCTCCTATATTTAATCTTGTCTCTATAGAAACAAAAGATAGGAAACTCTTTAAGACTAAAACTCCAAAGAATCCTGATCCAATAATTCAAGATTTGTCCACTTACCATAGTAATACCCCCTCCACTCTCAGACCAACAACATCTCTGAAAATACAAGATTTAGGAGAATCTTCTTATTCTAGCCTAACTCACCATCAGTTCTTAGATAGAATACAAGAAGAATATTTTGATGAACCAGAAAACACCATTCTTGATATTCTTGATCCTAATACAGCCAGGATGGTAATGATAGTTCTACCAGAACTAACCTCCAAGATTGAACCTCATTATTTAGTACATCTCCTTACTAGAAAAATTTCACAATATATTAGTGTAATTCTCAATGTCAAAGCTTATGATGCCCAAATAGATACTGGTGCCTCTCTGTCCTTCTGTAAACAAGTTTTAGACAACTGGGAACAGTTAACAGAAAAGACTGTTTATATAGCCTGTGATGTACAAGGAAATGAGTTTAGATGTGATAAGTACTATCACCAACAAACTCTATAGGTAGAAGGAAGAAAGTTTAAATGTGATTTCTTTGCCATGCAAAAAATGCCAGTAGATGTATTTCTTGGAGGAAATTTCATAGATCGTTATACACCATATGGATGTACAACAAAGAGTATTATTTTTACTTGCCAAGGAGAAAAAATAAGTACTCCTAGATTGATCTATGCTTCAGAAAAATATCCAGCAGTAAACAGAATCCAGACTGCTGAACCACTTACAGTTTTAAAAGCCGCCATTATTCAAAATATTTGTTCTGAAAATCCTCAAAATTTTTGGGACAAAGAGATGCCAGAGATGGAGATTAAGATCCAGCTAGATGCTAAGATGAAAACTAGAAAGAAGGTCCCTATACCAGCGTATGACTATGAAGATATGAAGCTTGCAATCAAAGAATTAAAGAAAGGGAAGTATATTGTAAACTCTCAATCAGATTTTAATTGTTATTAATCACCATTATTTTCTTTTTTCTCTTCTTTTCTGATTCCTTGCTAACCATAAAAGCATAACAATTAAAATCAGACTGAGAGTTTGCAATATACTTCCCTTTCTTTAATTCTTCGATTGCAAGCTTCATATCTTCATAGTCATGCGCTGGTATAGGGATCTTCTTTCCACTTTTCGTCTTAGCATCTGGCTGGATCTTAATCTCCATCTCTAGCATCTCTTTGTCCTAGACTATCACTACTCATTGCTTCAAATTTGCAGTCTTTTTACTCACTTGTGCTGCTGGTTGTTGTACTTTAGTAGGCTTTTTTTCTTCATTAGATATTGTTTCATAAACTTTAGAGGGCTCTGAATTATCTATAACCACTCTAGGAGGATGCTAAATAGCTTACTGTGAACTTTTTATCCCTTTAGACAACTCTTCTTTCAATAAATCATCTTTCATTGGAATGGCTAATGAATCCCACATAGAAATAGAAACATTCATTTTCTTCATATTGTCAACAATATTATAGGGAACAACAAACTGTACCTTCTAAGGTGATTTACCAATGGTTTGATCCACCTGCCTCTGATGTTGTTGTTCTTTGTTCACAAGAGTAGAGTGACCTTTTAGAATAGAAATAGGAGGAATGAGTGGTGATTGAGTTGTGGCAGCAATCTTAGCAACTGACTGCTCTGATTCTAGAGGTCTCTTCTTGGCTCTAGTGTTTGCTGATACAGGTGAATCATTACTCACTCCACAAAACTCTTCCTCTTGCCAATTCAAAAATGTAGAGTCCAAAGCAGTTAGATCTGACTATTGTTGAGTCTCATCAATGGATTTAGTAGGTTGTGAATGAATCAAACTTTGAACCATTAGGGCTTGATTAAGCACTTCATTGCTGCATTTAGACTAATTGTGGGGTTGACCACAAGGATAACACCATTCGTAATCAGCAGCAAGATTATTTTGGTTAGGAACAATATCCCTAATAGTATTAAGAGGTGTAGGATTATAAGGTCTATAAGGCCTTTGATTCCAATTTTTCCTATTATCATTTCTATTTCCTTGATATTGCTTCTTTTTACCTTGGTAAGTAGGCTGATTAGGTTGCTGGGATGAAGATATGGAAAACTGATTCTGTGTATGGGCTATTGGATTGCCTTGAGCTTGCTGCCTTTTTAGTTTTACCAACTCATTTCCGAAGGTTTGTAATAAGATCTCAATCTTATTTTGGCTGTCTTTTATACTTTGTAACTCATTGGAAGGGGCAACGAGCATTATTTCTTCACTTTTATAAGATGGTAATGGAGCCAGAGGGGGGGTAATCAATAGCATATTAGATTGGATGCTAGGGAAGAAAGGCATAGGTGTCCTAGGGGCTATCCTCCCTACCTGAATAAGACTATTTTCTTCCCTAATTGCAATTTCAAAAGCTTGAGGTTAAGAAGTTCCTCCCATAGATTGGATCATAACTGAAATGTCACTATTCATACTTTTAAGGAAGTACAAAAATGCATATTCAACAGAGGGTCTTACCATGGCAGGAATCCTATTCCAAGTCTTTTGAAATTGAAGATTGAAATCACTCATCTCTTCTTGTGGAGCCCTTTTAATAGTAGTTAGTTGATCCACCAAATAAAGATTATCATAGTTATCTTCAAAAAATTTAGACATTTCCTCACCTAGTGCATCCCATGTAGCAATTGATCCAACTCAGAGAGTTCAGAACCATTCCAATACTTTTCCCTTCAATGATGTGGCTAATAGCCTAAAAGATACATCCTCCTCTGTGATATGATGCACATTGCAAAGAGAAGCAACATCTCTGATGTGTTCAATGGTTGTTGTTTGTCCTTCTCCTGTGAAAGATGGCAATCCTTTCAAGGCTGCCAATGGTATGTTGTTGTGATTTGCAATCCTCAAAAGGATTGCCTTTATCAAATGGCACAAAAGGAATTCTTCTAGCCATTCTTGGTGTTGCTGCAGTGAAACTTGAAGATGCTAGTTGTTGTTCTTCTGTTGGTTGCTCAAGAACAACGTGAAATTGAAGTGCTCAAGGACTTGCTGAAGATTCTTGATGTGAATCAGGTAAATCAGTGTAGTAAGTGGGAAGAGCTGAACTTCTCTCGGATCTTCTTTTCCTTGGTCTTCCTGTCTTCCTACCCCTTGATACCGGCTAGAAGGAGAGCTCTTTTGGACCTCTAGGTTCTCTCTACAAATTTCTTCCTCTCCTGGCATGTGATAACTACAAATACTCAAACTCTTTTCTGCTCCTTGTTTCAATTTTGTTCGTGCATCACAAGGAGTTGCATCAGGTGTGCCAAAAATTGTTGAGGCTTAGAAATACCACCCCAACTCAGGAATTGGGGCTCAACAGTATTCTATCATAACAATGGAAACCTTCTTGAGATGTGGGTGGACTCTGATTGAGAAGGATTCTATGGATTCTAGGTCGGTTCCTATTTGATATGGAATATCACCTTCTGATTGAAAACTTAGTGAGAAAATGGAAAAAGAAACTTTGAAAACTTGAAGTGAAAGTGAGGTGATACACCAAAATAAAATCTGACTTTGTGATGAGCCTCTCAAAAGGCCATATTTTCCATGTGTTTACTTTCCTTTTTCAGCATTTTGTTTTCAAAGCAGAAGACTTTAAACTTATGGTTTTTATATATTTTATATGTAAGGACATAAGTAGGTAAAATGGATGGTAAAAACATAATGT
>MU223449.1:1037143-1062813 GCA_018584345.1 Thuja plicata | reverse complement strand
AATGTTGTGCAAGAATATTGAATGAAATCTCACACTTCTTTCTTAGTATTAAATGATAAAATATATTTATGCATCGGAAGTTATGTATACTAACCATTTTGTAGGAGTCAAGTTATGGCACATTCAAGAATTCAAGCATGGTGTTGAAAGGGTTAATGACAACAGTTGAAGATGGGTGTGTCATAGAACTCTCGCGAAGGAACAAGTCAGTTCAATTCCCGAGAAGACACTGTGCGCAGATCTAGAACCACTGCATGTTATATTCTGGGAAGAACTTGAAGACCTATTATTGTTGTTCAAGATTTCTATTATGAGCACGATGCATCCATTACTGATCCTCATTAATGGAGTGACCCTAGATTTAGGTTGTAGTGTACTTCCTCAAATAAGTGGAATTTTGTAGTTCCACAAGGAGAGAATTAATTGATACAATTTTTGGAATAGAGTTTGACATTGTAGCACTGTTTATTTTCCAAGTACATTTCCTTCATGAATGAATAGAGTGCATAATTTGAGTTTCAGTCTATTATCATGATTGCATTTCTATTCACTCATCCAAGGGGGCCCACTTGGTGAGTGGATCATTTTATTAGATTAGAAGTTATTTCCTTTCTCATTAAGAAGTAAATAGAACTCTATTGTTCCTATAGCCACTAGTAACAGAACTGGTGCACTGTTCCTACAGCATAGGCAAGCAGAGTAACCCCTACTCATGATTACTATTTTCTTAGCATAATTGCATTAAATTGAGATAGTATAGATTCCTGAAGCATAATGTATTTTGATTCCATAGGTTTAGCCATGAGAATCAAGGAAGTTTGTAGCATATACTTTGCAAACACCATTCCAAGTTTACGTCCTTGGTCGATAATTAAATGAGACTAAATAATCTACTTAGCAGCCATTTAGGGTGTCCAATCCTGAAGTAGCAGTCCAATGCTATGTGTTTATAAGATGATTGTTTGGCCAAGCATTTTTGGTGCCACTGCCAGGGATGGTGTTAGTTCAAGCCACTTTGGTGTTCATGATTCCAGTTTTTATAATCTAGGATTTAATTTCAAGCAAGCATTTTATGCATAGAAGAAGAGCTCCTCGTAGAAGATTCCTTCCTCATCAATACCAAGCTGAACCATTTGATCTTTTTAATCCTAAGCCTGAAGAACCCCAAGTAGATAGTGAAGAAGAAGACCTATCTGAAAATCCATTTGTAGACGCCCAAGGAGAAATTTCATCACCCTCATCCTCTGAAGAATCACTACATCTAGAAGTCCATTTTGACAAGCCTGAGTATCACGACAACCCATTAGCTCTCATTGTATAGTAGCCACCACAGAAGCAACCAGGTCCTCCTCCAAGGATGGCTCAGCCTACCTTTTCCTTCCCAATTCCTCCTCAGCAAGGTAACCAAAACCTGAAGAACATTCCAGCCACTGCACTGCCAAAATTCTATGGACTTATCCCTGAAGATCCTGAGACCTTCCTCTTTGAGTTCAATATCCTCTACAGGAGCTATGACTATACAAATGATTCCCATAAGATAAAGTTGTTTCTATCAACTCTTAAAGAGGTTGCTCTAAGGTGGTTTATGAGCCTCAGAGCTAATGCCATACCAAATTGGAATGCCATGAGAAACATGTTTCTTACAAAATACAAAGAATACTGTAGAGGATAAGATTTAAAAGGAGATGACATCTTCAAGATGTCGCAGAAAGAGGATGAAACCTTGGAATACTATGTTTCCAGGTTTATGTATAACTTGCAATGCAATGCTCAACACTAGTTAAATGAGGAATCACAGAAGCATCTATTCCTCAAAGGTGTCAATGAAGGAAGCATAGAAGCCTTGGACCTTATGGTAGTTGGCGACATCACCCAAAAAAATTGGGCAGAGATCAAGACCATATGTATGAATTACTCAAGGGGTATAGTAAAAAAAGGAAGAGGATTAAGGGACCTGCCTCAAAAGACAAATGGCTCTGGAGTGTCCAAGATAGAACTGTCCAACCTCCTGTCTGACTTCAAGTAGGACATTATCAATGACATGGCTACTCAGCTGGACACCATGCAAGCCCGAAGGAAGAAAGAGGATGCAGACACTATGCTGGCTGAATTCTTCTCCTAGTATAGGGAGAAGAAAATAAATTGTAAGTGCAAAAGGACACTACTTCAATTCCCATCGAGTTCAAAGCAATAGATGAGGAGAATGGAGAAGTCTTTTACGTGGCTCAAAGGTGACCATGGGCTCAAAGACAAGGTATGCATCAAGACCCCTTAAATCATTTTGGTTATAATAATAATAGTAATCAGTGGCAAAATCAAAACCCCCACAATTTTGTTCCTCGAGGACAGAATTGGAATAATCATTGGCCCAACAAGAAGCCACAAAATAACTAGAATTTTCAGTATCCATAGTATAATGAGAACTTTCAACCTCACTTTAACCCATATCAACAAAATTTTAATCCATATCAATAGCAGTTCAATTCATACCAGTAGCCGCAATAGAATAACCAATGGCAACCACATGGTAACTGGCAACAACAACCTCAGTGGGAACCCAATCATCCTAATCAGTAGCAAGCTATTATGCCTCCACCTCAGCAACAAGTTATTATGCCTCCACCTCTTGTAGCCAATAATAGTCCTCAGAAACCACAACTACCTGCACAAAAAAATCCAAATCCAAATAACAAGTAGCAAGCCTATTCACTACAAGTGAATGATATCTACCTAAGACCAGGGACCACATTGCCTACACCAATATCATCATAATAATTGATTTTTCTTATACTGAGGAAGCTTCTGACAATCAAAATACTGCTGTCCCACCTGTTGCACCACCTATTCTAGTTGAGAAAATCCCACCTTTTCCGTAGAGATTGGGCCAACCTTTAGTATCCCCTAAAGAGAATACTATTGCAAATGACCTGATTGACCAATTGAAGCAAATGACTGTCCAAATACCATTATTAGATGCCCTCAAGGAAATTCCAATCTATAATAAAGCAATCAAGGAAGTCTGTATCAAACACCCTGGTAGGAAGAAGAAAGATCCTGATACTGTCCATGTTCTTGGACAACTTTATGATCTCATGCTTAGTAAAACCTTGATGCCTAAATACTCTGATCCAGGGAGTCCAGTGGTTACCATTCACATTAATGGTATACAAATAAAAAATTTCTTGGTTGATCTGGGAGCCTCTATTAATGTTATGACTATGGATGTGTTGTTAAGGCTTAGTATCATTGGGTTGAGGGAAACACCCACTATTCTCCAGTTAGTTGATAATTCAACAGTCAAACCAGATGGTATGTTAGAGGATATTGTTGTCACACTAGATTCCTTAGAATACCCCTCAGATTTCATCATCCTGTCTCCAAAATCCACACTAGAAGGGTATCCATTAATTCTAGGAAGGCCTTGGTTAGCCACAACAGATGCTTGCATTACATGCCGCTTAGGAAAAATGACCATATCTGATGGTATTAATACTAAGAAATTAACCATGTATTCTCCAGCCAAACCTCAAGCTAAACTTGACCAAGTTGTATGGCCGGATCTAGGAGATGCCCCCCTTGAAGCCAATTCAGTACATCAGCTTATGGTTATTGGTAGAAATCCATTCATGGTCTCACAGGAGGAGGATGCCATACTAGTAGCAATCCTTACAAACTAGTATGGCTCTGAAGAACCCTCATGTCATGAACCTAATTGTTCTCTACAAACCATATTGCCCCAGAAGTCTTCATCCAAGTTTCCTACATCACCTAATTATCTCCATACTTTGTTACCCCATGAAATAAAGTCATCTTCTTTTGCAGAAGTTCTTATGATGGATAAAGTTAAAAGAGTGCAGATTGCCTCAGGTAGGGAATTGAATGTCAATAAGAACCTCAGAGAATCTCAGATGTCTAGCCTTGTATAGCTTTTACAAAAAAGTAAGCAAGCTTTTGCATGGGACTATACTGACATGAAGGGGATTGACCAAAAATTGTGTACTCATAAAATTTATATTAGTCTTGAGTCTAGACCTATTAGGCAACCTCAAAGAAGAATAAACCCTGAATTAAGAGATGTAGTAAAGGCTGAATTGCAAAAAATTCTCCAAGCTGGCTTCATATATCCCATTTCTGACAGTCAGTGGGTCTCCCCTCTTGTAATCATTCCCAAGAAAGGTGAAAAATGGTGAGTTTGTGTGGACTATAGGGAGCTTAATAAAGAAACCAAGAAGGATCACTTTCCATTGCCCTTTATTGACCAAGTACTTGACAACCTTGCTGGCAAAAAGTATTTTTCATTCTTGGATGGTTTCAGTGGCTACAACCAAATCTAGATATCACCAAAAGACCAGGATAAGACAATTTTCACCTGTCCATGGGGTCCATTTGCTTATTTTGTCTTACCATTTGAGTTATGTAATGCACCTGCTACTTTCCAGATGGTAGTGATAAGTATTTTTTCTGACATTGCTGCTGACTGTGTTGAAATATACATGGATGATTTTACTGCATATGGAACTACATTCTAAGAGGCTTATGCTAATTTGGAAAAATTTATTCAAAGATGTCAGGACTACAATCTCTCACTTAATAGTGAGAAGTGTTACATGATGATGGAGGAGGGAGTTGTCTTAGGGAATTACCTCTAATCCTTTGGTATCCAAGTTGATCCTGCAAAGATTGTAGTAATTTTCACACGCCCAACCCTAGCAAAGTAGAAGGATGTCTAAATTTTTCTTGGTCATGCTGGTTACTATAGGAGATTTATCAAGAACTTCAGTCAACTCGTCGCTCCATTGTATAATCTATTGAAGAAAGAAGCAGAATTTGAATGGACAACGGACTGTGAGTCATCATTCCAGCAGTTGAAGGATGTGTTGACAAAGACCCCTATTCTTAGAGGACCAGACTGGAAGCTTCCCTTTCATATCCACACAGATGCATTTGACTATGCAATTGGGGTAGTGCTAGGTCAAAAAGAAGGAATAGTTGAGCATGCCATTTATTACATTAGCAAAAACTTGCAAGGTGCAGAACTAAATTATAATGTTACTAAGATGGAACTCCTTGCTGTAATCTATGCATTAAATAAATTCAGACATTACATAACTGGTTATGAAGTATTTGTTTATACTGATCACTCAACGATCAAATACTTGATGATTAAACTAGCCATTTCTGGTAGGTTAGCCAAGTGGTTACTCCTCCTGCATGAGTTTGATATAACTATCATTGACAAACTAGGAAAAGTTAATGTCGTTGCTAATTTTCTCTCTAGATTAAAAGTTCCTAATGATCCTGCAGCAATTGATGATAACTTCCCGAATGAGCACCTATTCTCTCTTGCAACTTACAATCCATGGTATACTGACATCACAAAATACCTTGCTACAGGATGGGCACCACCTCATTTCTCACCCCATGAACGAAGGCTACTGGCTGAGAAAAGTTTCAACTTTTCACGGATATCTGGATTTATGTTCTACACAGGTCTGATCAAGTCACTCGCAGATATGTCCACGAAGATGAGACCTATGACATCCTTTAGGCATGTCATGATGAGCTGTGTGGTGGCCATTTTTCTAGAAAGAGAATAGCATACAAGGTATTGATAACCGGTTATTATTGGCCTACATTACATAAAGATGCAGATAAGCATACCCGACACTGTGACTGATGCCAAAGGATGGGATGTCCCATGAAGACTGATGAAATGCCACTACAGCCTCAGGTGGTGGTTGTGTGCATAAATGTTGACACACTTCTATGAATCATTCCATCCAAGGTTGCTCAAGAATGATGTCTCAAATATCAATCTATAGCTCTCTAGTCATGGAGTGCAAAGGTGTGTAATGGAGGCCCTCAGATTGACCTAGTTAGTGCCTATGCAAGTACACCATGAAACGAGAGATTCAAATGCATGAAAATGAGATCTATTTTATATGATAACAATGCATGAAAGAAAATTAATCTAAATGATAACAATGCATGGCTAAATCTATGAAAATAAATACTAATGCAAGGTTAATCTATGAAAATAAACATGAATCTAATCTACATGAATAGCCATGAATGCAAGAAGAATGAGACAAGAAAAGAGAAGTTGCAATATCCAAGCTCAAATGCTCAAATCCTCCTCCAAAATTGCTCTCCAAACCTGCAGCATAACAATACTATGAAAAAGATGATATGATTGATGATTGATTGATTATTGATTATCAAATGAGAAAGAGAGATTTCCTTATATAGGAAAGTGAACGATTGAGATTAAGAGGCAAAAAGAATTAATCAATGGTTGAGATTAAGAGGCAAAAACCCACCACTTAGGAAGATGTGATGAAAAAGGGATTTTTATTTACTTTTCATTTAATTTATTTCCTTTTTCAACAGATAAAGTGCTTTAAGTGGGGATTTTTATTTATTTAATTAAAAGAGGGGTTTTCTTTCAATTAAATAAATTAGAAGAGTTTTATTTAATTAAATGGGGGAATTGAATTTAATTAAATAAGAGGAATTTTATTTAATTAAAAGGGAGATTAAATCTTTTAATTAAATAAGATGAATTTTATTTAATTAAAAAGAAAATTAAATCTTTTAATTAGATAAAAATGATCAAACCTTAGGAAATATTGAAATAATTAAATAATTGAATTTAAATTACAATTTGATCAAGGAAATTGATTTGAATTGAAAATGTTTCAAAGCATTGATTTAGGAAATTTGATAAAATGATAAATGGGGCCCAAAATCTAGGCAACCATTTTAGGGTGCATATATTTGCCCCTCTTTGACAAATGTTTGGTCGACTCGGGAATACATGTAGTCAAAGAATGTAGTTGAAGTGTGAGGTCGACTTGGGATCACAAAACAACCCAGATGTGTGGTTGATTTGGGAACACTTCAGGAAAAAAATAAGTGCAATTGAAAAAGACAAAGTCAACACCGAAATAAGTAATTGACATGTCAGAGATAAGAATCTCAAGAAAGACTGATATAATTGATAAAGCTGAATCAAGGATTGAAGTTTGATAGGTACTGCCCCTTTGTGATCAAAATCAAAATGAGATAGAGGAGAAACAACAAATTGATAAATTTGATCAAATCAAACTAAAGATAAGGTTCTTGATGTAAGGTGAAAGATATAAGGGTCATAGAACCAAGGTAGATCATCGAGCATGAAATATTATGCCCCAAGGTTGAATTAGAAGAAAAGAAGTGGGGTGAAAGTGAATGGAAGATAGAAGTTTGAAAGAGGTGGAAAGAAATTGAGAGAAGAAAGAGAATTTTCCTTAAGAAAAAGAATGCCCCAAAATTAATCAACTGTTTAAGATAGAAAATTTTGATTGAGATCACGAAAGAAGATAAGGAAATGAAGATCAGAACGTCATCATAGTTGATTAAAATTCTACAAGAAAGATGAAGGAAACCCTCAAACTCATAATGCAGCCTAAAAATGCAAATTAACATGAATTCTAACAATGCAAACTACATGAAAATGCAAAGGTGTACTTGCAATAGAGAAACAAACATAGGATCTTGTGTTCATCATTCATAAGAGAATGTAAAGGAACTTATTTTCATCATTGGGCCATTATTAACGAACATCAAAAAATTACACAATCATCACTAGTCACAAGTGCAACTATGAAGATATGAATGCGATTTATATCAGAAACATCACACAACCATCACTAGTCATGAGTGCAACTATGAAGATATTAATGTGATGTATATCGGATTTGAAATGTGGAAAGATTCTAACATAAGCATCAAAGACATAAAGGTCAAGATGACTGTGATAGCTTACCCAATTTAATATAGAAAAACAATGCTCACATCAAGGCATAGAGGCCAGGATGACCAGAAGAACGGTTGTGCAAAAATAGTTAAGCATAAAGCAAGAAGAAAATAAAAACATGCCCCATGCCCCAAGTCCTCTATCTATGCATCATGGAGAGACTTATTAGACAAGGACACTCAACGAAAACCAATAACAGTCAGTATACAAAGAAAAGATCATGACATAGCTCAAGCATTAAGTGTTTCATTTAAAAATTTAAGTGTGTTAATTGAAATTGAGTTCCGGGGATAAAGATCAAATGCTTGCAAGTAGGTAAGACCATATGACAAAACAGGGTAAGACCAAACTGATAAGTGTTGAAAAACACTCGATGTCAAGGGTTGTATTGAAAAATACAGTTGGGGTGGTGTTGAAAAACACCATTTGTGAGATGTCCTAAAGACTAACGCATCCAAGAGACCAAAGCTAACATAGTCATGCCTCCTAGACAAAGACAAAGACCAATTCAAGACCAAGGCAACAAGGACAAGGCATGATGGAGAAAGGCTAAGTGTTGAGGTCATGCGCTAAGAAATTGAGGTGCAAAGGCCTCAAGTAGCACCTGTTTCCATGTTTTCACCACTTGGATTTTATTACAATTTTTTCATTTTTCTATTTTTTCTATTTTTTATTTTCTTTTCAGGACTTATAATATTTTTTTTTGAATTTTTACTACCAAGGCGCTTGTTTGCAGGTTTTCACCAAGGCACTTTTTCTATTTTTTTGAATTTTTTTTGAATTTTTGATTTTTTTGTATTTTTGGAATATATAATTTTTTGGAGATACATCAAAAGCACATATTGTTAGGTTTTCACTAAGACGATCATTTTTTCAGGACATTTTCTGATTTTTAGAATTTTTGACAATATATCATTTTTTGGGTTTTTTCAGGATCAATAATTATGTATAAAGGATGCCCCTAGACAGAATGGGCATCAAACTCCCAAGCAAGATCACATCATGCAGTCCCAATGTAAGCAAGGTGGAGGATGGGAGGGATTAGGAAGTTGGTGGAAGAGATGGAAGACAAGGAGAATGAAGAAAAATGAAGGGAAAAAATTCTCAAAGGCAAACTCCTCAAGAGTACCCAAGCTAGGGAAAAGAAAAGAAACATCATGTAAAGCACAATTGGACAATCAATAAAAGGCTAGCATAGGATAATTCACAAAAGTGTAATGCAAGAGTAGGAAATGATGCAGTCCAAAGGAGTAGACATGTCAAGAGGCTTCATAGCACCGTGTTTTACTCTTTCTTTTTTTTAGATCAAGACCAAAGGGGAAAATGATAGC
This sequence comes from Thuja plicata, assembly GCA_018584345.1. Taxonomy (NCBI): domain Eukaryota; kingdom Viridiplantae; phylum Streptophyta; class Pinopsida; order Cupressales; family Cupressaceae; genus Thuja; species Thuja plicata. The sequence goes on along the minus strand of MU223449.1, from coordinate 1,053,684 downwards.
AATAGGCGAAAATGAATGGAGGAAGATAGAGATGAAGGATAAACATGAAATAAATGAAAGTAAGGTCATCATAAGATAGCTCACAAGATAGCCCAAATGTTCGTGTATAGATCAATATTGTCAAGATCAAAGAGAGAATACACAATGGATGAAAGATGTAGAAGAACTACGCATGATTCCTGATTGCCTAGTTTTCATCATGGTACTAATCCAAGGTGCCACAAGGGAGTGGTTTTAACCATAGGATGAAATTATTTCTCTTTAATTTTTTTCTTTTCTTTTTAAAATTTTTTTTTTTCTTGGAAGAAGGCAAGATTTTTAGATAATACTCCTTGAAAGGATAAAAAATGATATGACAAGGATCCAAAATGATATGCTCAAAGATGCTGATAGGGAAAGGAAGATGAAAGAGAAATATGGAGGATAAGGTTTTATGCAAAGCGAGTGAGGTTGGAAGATAGGAGGAATAGATAAATGAGGAAAAATGATAGAAGGTAGAAGGATAGTGAATGAAAGGATTGTGAAAGGGTAGATAGAAATGAAGGCAAGATCAATGTCAATGCACACCTTGAAGGGTGGTGAGAGAATGGAAGAAATGTCAATGAAGGAATACGTGAAGGAATATGGTGAATGGATAACATAGGTTGCGGTTTAGGCACATGAAATGAAAGAATGTTTTTGGAAGAAGATGAAGTGGAAGCCTTTGGAAGCTTGAATGTCAACCTCACTTGTTTCTCAACATGAGACTCTTTCAAGAGAGACTTTGGAATCCATATAGTCATAGGATTTTCATTTCTTTTTGATGATTTAGAGAGAATATCTTCAATGATGGATTCTGGAACCCATACTTGTCTTGTAGTTTTCTTCTTAGATATCTCTTTTGACTTTATGCCCCCATGTCGATTAGAGGAGACATGGTGATCTTCTATTTTAGATGGATTCTTTTATTTATTCTTTTTCTTGTATTGAACATTCAATTTTCTTCCAAAAGACTTGGGACTTATGGAGGAAGCAGAAGAATATGACTAGTTTAGATGGGTGGATGGATGAAAAGGATTCAAGGGTATGCATCTATGTTGATCTTGAGGAAAGATAGGAGATGGAGGGACGTAAGGACCCAAGATGGATGATGAATTAGGAGAAGGAGAAGGAGGAGGAGAAGAAGAAGGAGGAGGAGGAGGAGGAGGAGAAGGAGAAGAAGAAGAAGAAGAAGGAGAAGGAGGAGGAGGAGGAGGAGAAGAAGAAGAAGAAGAAGAAGAAGGAGGAGGAGGAGAAGAAGAAGGAGAAGAAGAAGAAGAAGAAGAAGAAGAGGTTACACTAGATGAGATTATAGAAATTCTTGATTTGGATCCAAAGACACTTGATCTAGAAACACTAAAGAAATATGGTGAACTTCGCACCAGAAAGGTAGCACAAGAAAAGCTTAGACTAGAAGCAAAGAGTGCTCAAGTGCTAGAGAAATAAAAAGAGATCTTAATGAAAGTTGTACCAGATATCAACATTGGTGAGTGAGCCCTTATAGTGGAACAAATTGAATTGCTCACTGAGGTAATTGACCATCCTGATATTGATGCTGAGAAGAAACTATAAGAAAGAGAAAAGAAGAAGATACAATATAACATTACAGATAAGATCAACCAAGCAATGGCAGTACTTAAGGTAACTCTGTCAGAATTAGTAAATGGTTTAGAAACTATCATATTAGAAGCCATTACTATTCTACACCAGTTATGTACGTTAGATCACTTCACTACTAAGATTAGTCAAAAGATAAATCAAATAGATCAAGATCTAAAGATTAGTGCATAGTGTCTATCAACCGAGCAACATGCATTGCAGATGCATTACACCAAGGTACTTCAAAACAAGCGGTTGAGATTTGAACTATAGAAAGAAGAGGAAAAACTCAGAGACAAATTAAAAAAGCTTCAAGAAACGTTACTACCACATTTAGTCATAATGCAAAAACATCTGACAACAACAAAGAATCTCATTGCCACCCACAACTATCATTCACAATTTAACAATATATGATATGCATGCTCAGCTAAATCTAGAGCTAATCACCTGTGAGAATTTGAAGGAAGAATGGGAGAAATTATTGGAAACTCTCAAGAATACCCATCCCAATATGTTTGACAAATTGTAAGTTATACGCCTTTTGTCATTACATTGAAAAAAGGGGAAAGATATGTATATATGTATAGTAAAAGGGGACACTATAATCATCTATATGAGTTCATATACATGTACCGAGTATATATAAAGAGGGAGCATGTACAAAGGGGGATTCTATATTTATAGTATTATGTATAGTACTAAGTTTTTGATACTAATGCCAAAGGGGGAGAATGTTGCTCCAATTACACATTGAAGTTGTCATTAGTTATCAAGCAGATATTATGAAAAATTGGTAACATAGTCACAAACAAGATAGTCAGTTTAATCACCAAAGTGCAGAGTCAACCAAGAGCACTGATCATTTCCAGAGTCAACCAAGCACAGTGATTACCGAGTAGACAGACTATACCAAGTAGATAGACAACACCGAGATACACAGCATAACTGAGCACCAGTATAACTGAGATACACAGATAACACCGAGTACTGAGAGACAACATAACTGAGTGGAACAAAGACCACCTAAAAGTTTCTTATGACACATTAATCTATGTAACAAATTTTTAGCCGACCTAGATAATAGTTTACACGATCAAGGAGGACATTAATTACAGATATACAACATTAATTATTTATGTCTCTCATGTGTAGATGATCAAGGTAAATTTTGTACACCATTGATCTTAGGATAAGGATGTAATTGTTAAGCCCTAATTAGGTCATATTGTTTGATATATAAATGTGTATATGTCAAATTTTGTTATGTATTTTGGTCAAGAAATGATCAAGTAGCCACCATACTATAGACATCAGAGATCAGACAAGGGATTTTCAGACAGAAACTACATTGTAGAAACCAGTTTACAAAACTAAGGCAAGGCTACCAAGAAGAACAAAGAAGAAGGTACTATCATTCACTTTGATGTGATATATACTTTTGTATGAGCTTATTGGATCTGTATCAGCAATAGTGAGATGGTATATGTTTCAAATCAATTTTTTGTTACTCTCTAACAATTGTAATAGACTCCTAAATCTCTTAACATAGTAGACTTAATAGTCTTATAGTAAATCTCTTCACTGAGTGCACACATAGATTTTGTTGCAAAATACTCACACGAGGTAGATCTAATCGATCTTATTGTTACTCCTAACAGGGTAAGATCATCAAAAGTGATGATTTTGTAAAGGTTTAACATGCTAACTTTATTTTTGGAGTAGCGAAGTTTTGTGGGTTTCATCTGCACCGCAGTTTTTACCTTCTAACAGGGGTTTTCTGATATGCCAAAATACTAGTGTCATTAGCATTTAATTTTATGTATGTGTATTGTTTACTTTACATGCATTTACATTTCAGCATTAATACTATGTATGCAATCCACTCAATTGGTTAATGAAGAACAAATTTTACAAGATTTGATTGAAATTTTTTATAAGAGTACTAATTTACCCCTCCCCTCTTACTACACACCCTTTCCATTATCCCAATAGATCTTTCATGTTTTTGTACCTCTTCTCATATGAGGCTGCATTTTTACATCGAATGACTGCTAAAATAGTGAATGTTACTACGATTAATAGTATATCCATCTACTTTAATTATTGTTATCCCTATGGTTTTTGCATCATCTCATAGCACTACTTATGAGCATCTTTTAATATCATGGACTGAACATCACTCTCCTGACTACCACACTACATAAGTGTCTCATGTTTATCCTAGTAATGATCCTTGATTTGATCCTCATGGACATATCATGTTGCTTCATTGTGATTGAAACCTTGCATCTACTTATTTTTATCTATGTTATTGAGTAAATCTCATTTACCATTGATTTTCAACTTCATAACAAAGATTCCTTTCTATATTTTGTACTATTATGTCAATGTCCTCTTTATTCTATTTTGACTTGTTTTCTCATTGTTTGCTACTATATCTTCCCATTCATTACATGAAAACTATTAATGATGGGCACCACCACCCTTCATATTCCTATTGACACTATTATGATTATATATAACAAGTATATCCTTCAATCACTATCTTTCCCAATGCATTTCATTACTCATCAAGTTGTTGTCTTTAATAGTGATCAAACTACTTTATTTTATTGTTCTTTGTTGTGATCTTCATGTATTCATTGTATTACAGGTAATCATGACTTCCTTTACATCATCCTTTATTGAACTCACTAGGTGCTCCCACAATAGTGTGTTCCACTTTTTGGACAACTTTGACACTGAGACTAATATTCTAAAAAAAAAAACTTCACTTTTAGACACATGTTGCTGCAAAACCATTAAAAATTTGAAGATGATGTAAACTAGTGACTTTTAGCATTTTGTTTCTAGTTTCTAAATATATTTAAAAAAAAAAAAAATGAATTGATTTCTATCCTTTTTCCCTTCTCCTTCAAAAAGTGGTTTGTATGAAAAATTAGCATTTTAAAGAGTGACGATCACTTGGATCAGTATAACATATTTTCAAAATTGATAACAATGTAATTCTTTTGAGGTTAGGTTTGTAACACCAATATCTAGAGGCTCCAATTGGTTTCATTTAATTTGGTTCAAACTTTTATAGTTTATTGAGCTATAAAGTGACATTAACTATAATTTAGACATAGGTTCCTTTGGATCATTCTAACTTTCAATCTATATATCAAAATTCATTTTTTTATAGAAAGCTAACATAAATGCCTATTTCCTCCATATTTTTCATAAATTTTTTTCCTAATTTAGTATTTCCCCGAAGCATCGAAGAGAGAGGTTGTAAAATGACCAGACAACCTATGATTAACTAGACTAAAAATAGAAAGTCACAACAAACTCAATATATATCAAAATTATAGTCGTTGTAAAGCTTGTTTTTAGTAGCATCATCTGTCATTTGGATTTCAGAAGATTGTTTTATTTGGTCCTTAATTGAGACCTTCAAAGGGAGAAAATTTGCAAAAATTTGTTGGCTTTGGAGAGGAAGGTCAAATTCAGGGGATTCTCTAGAACACCCTTTTAGCGAAGGGGTGCACGCGAATCCCCTTCTAGAGAACGCCCCATGGAAATTTTGTGCAAATTTCTTCTTATTATTTTATCATAGGGTTCGCTCGAATTGGGTCTAGTTCGAACGAACCCCCCATTTCATATAATTCGTGCTAAGGGGTTTTTTCCCTTTGCACGAACACCGCTATTCGCTCGAAGGGGTCAAAAATGAAAAAAAAATCATCCGCGTGCTTTTTCTTCATGCGTAAAAGTGGGACACAGCTTTGTGGAATCACCCCTCTGACTTTTAACATATGCTCATTGTCTTCGATGCATATTAAATGAAATTAATAATAGGATAGTATTGAGGTGTTGAGACTCATGGATGATGCTTCTACTCCAACACCTTATGTTTCTTCAAACAATGATTAGTGCATAGCTAGGGATTTTTCTAACCTCCTTATCATCATTGTTGTTATTACAATCCTTTTTCACTTTTATTGCATCACTTTTGCTCTTTTTTACCACTATTGATGCATGCATCTTTTATATCACCAAGAGACCTAACAATAGCATTGCATTTTTTATGATTACTCCATTTTATCAATATTTCTACTGCACTCTTCAACCATTTCAAGCTCTTTGATTATCTAAAGATGCTTCCATGCATTGTCTTGTTCAAGAATGCCTTCTCTATTTGAACCATATATGCTCTCTCACTTTTCATCTCTAATACTAATGTTGCTTGATACCATGTATCACTATCATGATCTCAGCTGTTCATGATATCTCGACACTATTTTTGGAATTTTATGGGACATCATTTTGAGACACTAATATAACTACTTTACACACCCCTTTTCACTTTCCTTAAATGTATTCTCCATTATTTAAAAACTCCAAGTCCATTATCACATCCATCCATTAATTTAATGAAATAAAATCATGACTTATGTGTGATGTATATCCATTTCATGCATTTGGGAATACTAGAATCATGAGTGTCCTATCTCTGATCTCTATGGCAGTGGACAAATTTATATAGAACAATGAACTTAATCAAAATAGAGAAAGGCCATCAATGATTGAAAATACAACCTTCAAGAATAGTAAAAAATCCACTAATCGGAGAAGTGAATGCAAGTTCATTAGTGAATATACCATTCTAATGAAGAAAGATCCAACAAGACAATGGTGAAAACCCCTCAAAACATTCATGAAATAATGAAACACATTGGTGGGTTGGGCCTTTGAGATTTTCTCGAATGCCTACCTCCTCTTATTATTTTTATTATGAGTAGAGTGTTTTTTAGTTTCCCTCTATGTTGACTTATGTTATTTCTTCAAGGTATGGGTTCTTACATCAAAGGAAATTGATCTTTTCCATAAAACCTTGCTTCCTTTATCAAATATGATGTTTTTTCTTTGCATCTACTATTTTCTCCATTGATATCCACTATGAATTTGAAAAATATGTTGCTTCCTTTAATTTTATTGAATAATTACTATTATGTATATGGGATTGCCATTCTTCACTTGAAAATGTTGTTCTCTATCAGGTGATTTTGATATATATGTGGTATTTCATGAATGAACTTGTTGTTCATTACTTCTATTTGTTGTACATTTAAACTCATTGTTCTTGGCAGCCATGGAAGAAGATGCATGAAACTAGAATTTTTTTATCCTTTAACACGCTTGTTAACTCAAACTTAGAGAGGAGTCTTTTTAATAATTGAAATAAAATAAAACCAAAACTCCCTCCAAACTGTTGAAACCACGTGACCCTTTTTTAAACATTTAACTCAACAATTGGAACATGAGTAAAAAATAAGCATTGGTTTTTTGTAAACTATTTATGAATCACTTTTGAAGCTCTATAAGACATAGATTCACTTAAAACACAAGTTCTTTGACAATCTACGACATATGATACATGGTATGATTATTATTTAAAGGATGGTAGCTCAATGGAAGAGCACTTGCTCTACAAGCAAAAGGATGGTGGTTTGATTCCATCATGCCTTAATATGACTAAATTAATGATTAAATATATGATAAAATTAGTGACTAAATTAATGACTAAAGAAATGACCAGTTAACAAAAATCAATGACTCAATTAACAACTAAATCAATGACCAAATCAATGACTAAATCAATGACCAAATTGGTGACCAAATCAATGACTAAATAAATGACTGAATAAATCACTATCATGACTAAATAAATGACTAGTTATCAACAATCAATGACTAAATAAATGACTAAAATAGTGTAGTCATAATTTGGTCAAATCATGTGACTAAGTAAATGATCGACAACAAAGCACTAATAGTCACATGACTATGTTTAGTTGATTATATCCAATTTTTAGTAGTTTATTTAGTCACATATTGTTATTTTTGTTATAGTATGGCTTCCGGGGTAAAAATAACATTTTTTGTTATAACATCATCAAGATCTTGTTCAAATAAGATTTGCTTTGCAAGTGGGCTTAGAACAGATGATGCAATAACTCAGGTTCATTTTCCTTCTTTAAGGATTCATCATGTACAACTGTCACCAAGGATAGGGAACTTTTCTTCTCCAAAGAGGCATTAAGCACACTTTGTTTTTTTGAAACTTTAACAATCATGTTCTCCTTGGTAATACCCACCAGAGGAACCAAACCATCAGTTGATTTTTGTAGTGAGTCTATATTTCTATGATCTTCACCCTTTCAAGCTTCCTTCTGACCAAATCCCATATGGGGGGATTATCATTCACATCAGGCTAAAACATGTCTACCTTAGAAGTAGCAGCAATTTCTCCTTCTTGTAGAGCACTAGCTCTAGAAGACACCAGCAATAGGGAGCCACTTGGTGATTTTAATAGGTTCAACAAACCCTCCATGAAAGGATAATCCTCAACTCCGAAGAAACACCAACTTCCTACCGGATCTCCTTAATGCATGGGGGAGAAAGTTTTATTTTTCAAATGATATTATGTTAAATAAGATTTATTAGATAATACTTTTAGATATTTTAAATAAAAACATTGTTTATTTCTTTTAAAAGAAAACTTTCTTTTATACTAAAGGAATCGGTCGCTTTTGTAGGAATTGTACACGAATCATTGCCTTTTCCCAAGTCAACTAAAGTTAGTTGCCACAAAACAAAGTATGGCAACGTGGCCGTAAAGTAAGGTTTTAAAAAAACATAAAAGGATCAGTTGTTGATTGTCTAAAACGTCGACAAGTTACTATTGATTGAGAACAAAATTAAATTATGGTTTGTGTCACAAATCAAAGGCGTGCATTGATGTATGAACAACAATAAACAATGCAATCATATGGATAGAAAAACGGAAAATGGGGAGTGGACTTTCCCACATGGATGAAGATGGCTTTTGGGACTTTCATTCTCAGTTTATGGACGGCGTTGCAGCAAGAAGAGACTAGCAACCGAGCAGTTACAATAAAATTATTTGACACAATTTTAATGTCATAATTGCTTTGATCATGATGCTGTCCGTACCTGGCATTGCCACTGCCGCTTGTATCCACAACTAAACTATAATAGAGTGTTAAAATTCATCCCTATTTATATTCTAAAAATACAAGTCACCTATGGTTATCCAAGTGGGTCTGCACGCTATAGAATCGTTCTCCCCTGACGTCAGCTTTGTATAGAAGAATATGATCTCAATAATAAGAGAGAATATCAACTATCTTCAACACTAAGGGTCAACCATTTAAGAGAGATGCATTGTTTCCTCTCTCTTTTAATTCGACACGTACAGCTGCTATCGAGAAGGCGGTGATCTCAATAATATGAGAGTTATTGACTGTCCAAAACGTGGGCAAGTTAATATTGTTTGAGAACAAAATTACAAAATGGTTTATGCCAGAAATCAAAGGCGTGCAATGATGTATGAACAACAATAAACTACGGAGATGGCAGCTGCATTTTGAGGGTAATTTTGAGGGTAATTTTTTCTGAGCTCTTTCTATTAGTTTGGTAGTTTGGACAGTTGTTCTTCCATTTGCTAATAATTATTTATTTGATTCTTTGTAGAAACTTCTAGTTTGTAGAAACTTCTAGTATGAAGAAATTTCTAATTTTTAGAAACTTTTAGTTTGTAGAAACTTCCAGAAGCCAGAAACTTCCAGAAATCAGAAACTTCCAGAAGCCAGAAACTTCCAATATCGGAAACTTTCAGAAGTCGGAAACTTCCAGAAAGTTATTGATGAAGTCAAGATAATCTTAGCCATTAAGATTGGATCTTGGAGGGATTATAAAAGGGGGTCAAGGGGCATTTGGAAAAGAACAAGTTGAAGAAGAAACTTGCAGTGTTAGCACAGGCGCAATGATAGCGTTTGAGAGATAGCAGTGGAGGAATATCAGTAGGAGGAGTTAGGAGATTGTCTGAGTTCTGCCAATGAGAGGCAAGAAATTTTGTATCTCTTAATTTGCTGAAGTTTAATATATTTCTCATCTGCAGTATTGGTTTTCCCTTCAGAGTTTTTCCAGGGACAATTTGTCCAAAAATATTGTGTTATTGTGTTGCATATTTCTTTCCATATTTTCTGGTGAAGTTGCAGTTGTGTTATTTATCAGTATTTGTTAATCAAATAATCTTTATAAGAATAGGAGATTAATAATCAGTGACTGCAATAGATTTTTCACATGGTATCAGAGCAGTGTTAAGGATAGAAAAGGTTTACCCTAAGCAGAGGAAAGAAATTTGAGTTTGACCTCTTTTGAGTTATTGTTTATTTTATTTCTTTGAGATGGCCTCAACAGGTTTGAGAGATCATGACAAATTGGATGGTGCCTCAAATTTTGGTGTCTGGAAAGCCAAAATTTCTTTATTGCTGGAAGAGAATGGTATCAAGGAATATGTTACCAGTACTGTAGCTGTACCTACAGATCTAGTACAACTTGCAGCATACAAGAAGGATGATGCCAAGGCGAGGAGGATAATCCTTGATGGTGTCAAGAACCATATTGTTCCACATATCACAGAGTTAGATACAGTGAAGAAGATGTGGGACGCCATTCTGAATCTGTACTAGAATGCTACCACTAATCGGAAGCTGATTCTCAGAGAAAAGTTGAGGAATACCCGGATGAACAAGGGAGAAGATGTTACAAGTTAACTCACCAGGCTTAGACTTGTCAAAGATGAGTTAGCAGCTATTGGAGATAAGCCAGATGAAGACGAGCTAGTAAGAATAGCCCTAAATGGGTTTACTAAGCAGTGGGATGTCTTTGTTCAAGTTATTAATGGATGAGACACCTTACGTAGCTGGGATCAACTATGGAGTGATTTCACTCAAGAGGAGCTTAGACTAAGTCTTGTCAATGGAGCCAACAACAAGAGTCAGAAAAATGAGGTGGAACAAGAAATGTTGCCCTAGCGGGAAACGGGAAAACAAAGAAAGGATCTAGCAAAGGAGCAAATTCACAAAGTGAAAAGAAGAAGGACCTATCTAAGGTCAGGTGCTTTGGTTGTCACGAGTTTGGCCACTATGTCAGCAATTGCCCACAAAGAAAGAAAGATAAGAAGGGCAAGAACCAGGTGGCAGCTTCAGCAAGTGCAGAGGAGCTCTCTAGTAGATTGGAGGATGAGTTTACACTCATAGCTTGTATGATTAGCTCAACCTCATAGAGTATATGGTATATAGCTAGTGGAGCATCATTTCATATGATAGGAGTTAGAGAATACTTCTCTAGCTACAAGGAGGAGAACACCAGTATCCAGATTTCTATGGGAAACTTGACCAAGCTCAAGTCACTTGGGAAAGGGACTGTTCAATTTCAGAGGGAGAATGGAAAGGTAATTCCTCTTCATGATGTGTTGCATGTGCCAGGCTTAGGTATGAATTTGGTTTCTGTATCTGTCCTTCAGGATAAAGGGTATAATGTTCTCTTTAGAGGGATGCATGTTTTGATTAAGCATAAAGATCAGAAATAGCCCGTATCTATTGGAGTTAGGAGTGGTCGCCTTTATAGGTTGCAGGTTGATACTCCTAAGACACTCATGAGCAGCAGTAACCCTAGAGATCTTAGAGAGCTATGGCATAAGAGGATGGGACATATTCATCATGGAGAAATTAGATTGCTTCATGAGACAGTGACAGGTGTTTCAGAGGTGAGCACAGAGCATGACGATGTATGTAAGGGATGTGTGTTGGGAACGTTTGCGAAAGCATCTTTTCCAAGGAGTGACACCAGATCTATGGGTGTTCTTGATCTAGTACATTCAGATGTATGTGGACCAATGTTGACAAAGTCTCTCAGAGGATATGAGTATTATGTTACCTTTATTGATGATATCTCCAGGAAGACCTGGATATACTTCTTGAAGACCAAGGATGAGGTTTTCAGTCACTTCCAAGAGTTCAAGGCTCTTGTGGAGAACTCGACAGGAAGGAAGATAAAAGTTCTTCGATCAGACAATGGAGGAGAGTATAAAGGAAATGACTTCCAGGATTTCTGTACCAGACAAGGAATCTAGAGAGAGTGGACTATTCCTTATAATCCACAGCAGAATGGAGTTGCTGAGAGGAAGAACCATTCTATATCGGAGGCAACAAGGGCTATGCTACATGACCAGGACATGCCCCGCTACTTATGGGCAGAAGCGTGTAGTACAGCAATCTACATTAAGAATAGGGTTCCACACAAGGTACTAGGGAAAATGACACCAGAGGAGGCTTTCACGGGGAAGAAGCCAAATGTTGGTCACTTCAGGATATTTGGAAGTTTGGCACATTGTCTTATACCTGGAGATACACGTACCAAGTTAGATCAGACTACAGAGAAGGGGTACTTTGTTGGGTATAGTGAAACTTCAAAGGCATATAAGATGTTCATTCCAGGGACCAGAAGAATTATTGTTAGACATGATGTCAAGTTCATGGAGGACAAGGCATTTAGAAGATCCAAATATTTGCCAGCAGATGATCGGAGTGAGCAGCCAACGAAAGCTCCAAGTCCAAGTCAAGGACAGCAAAGCTCAAGTACAGTTACTAGTACAAGCATAGACTTCGGTGGTGAAGATTCACAAAGTATGGAGCAACTGGTGCAGTAGGATATGCATCAAGATGATATAGAGGTTGATATTTCATCCTTTATAGTTGGTAGTAGGAACCATGAGGTTCAAGACACACAAAGGGATACTCAGGAGTCCGTGGGAGCTCATAAGAAGAGTACAAGACAGAGGAGACAACCAGCCAAGTTCAATGACTATGTGGCATTAGTTAGCCAGTTGGTAGATAGTGAACCTTCCAGCTATCAAGAAGCTGCAAAGCATCAGGTATGGCGAGATGCTATGGTTGAGGAATATAACTCAATAATGCAGAATGATGTATGGGAGGTAGTGCCTAGACCAACTGATAGAGCAGTAGTTGGATCATGTTGGATCTTCAAGATAAAGCACAGTGCAGATGGTAGCATCAAGAAATATAAGGTGAGGTTTGTGGCCAAGGGGTTCTCTCAAAAGGAGGGAATACACTATGAGGAGACATTTGCTCCAGTAACAAAGTATACTTCTATATGAGTTATGATCTCATTTACAGCACAGATGGGATGGCAAATCCATCAAATGGATATCAAGACAGCATTCCTTAATGGCGAGTTGAAGGAGGAGGTATACATAGAACAACCAGAAAGTTTTGTAGCACACAACAAAGATACCCACGTGTGCAGATTGAAGAAAGCTTTGTACAGACTCAAGCAGGCTCCTAGAGTGTGGTATGAGTGCATTACTAATTACTTGCAGGAAATGGGCTTTGTGAAGAGTGAGGTGGACGCTAACCTCTACTACTTGGTGGTTGGGGGTGAGATACTCATTTTTGTTCTATATGTAGACGACTTGTTTCTAACAGGTTCACTAGGGCTCATAGAGGAATGCAAGAGGGATCTTGCAACAGAGTTCAAGTTGAAGGATTTGGGACTTACGCACTACTTTCTAGGCATGGAGGTATGGCAGACAGATGGAGAAATTTTCCTTGGGCAAGGGAAATATTTCATTGAAATCTTAAAGAGATTCGAGATGGAGGATTGCAAAGCCATGTCTACACCTATGATCACGAATTGGAGGAAGGTAGATACTTCTAAGGAGAATGATGTAGATCCCACCTTATACATGCAGTTGATTGGTTCTCTCATGTATTGATCAACACTAGGCCAGATATGGCCTTTGAAGTTAACTCTCTTAGTTAGTTCATGGTTGAGCCAAAGAGAGTGCACATTGGATAGCAGCAAAGCATGTGTTGTGTTATTTGCAAGGTATAGTAGATTATGGGATCAGATATGTTTGAGGTGAAGGTATCAAGTTGATAGGCTATACTGATGCAGATTGGGCAAGCAGTACAATGCACAAGAGAAGCACTTCATGGTGTTGTTTCAGTTTGGGATCAGGAGTTGTCTCTTCGTTCAGTAGGAAGCAGAAGTCTGTGGCTTTGAGTTTTGCAGAGTCAGAATATATTGCAGCCAGCATGGCGACTTGTGAAGCTATATGGCTTCGAAAGTTGCTAGTAGCCTTGTTTGGTCAGAAGGTTGAGACTACGGTGATACACTGTGACAATCAGAGTTGCATCAAGTTGACTGAGAATCCGGTGTTTCATGATAGGTTGAAACATATTGACATCAGGTATCACTTCATCAGGGATTGTGTACAACAGGGGATTGTTCAGCTACAATTTATACCTACAGATCAACAGGTAGTAGACATTCTGACAAAGGCACTAGGGAAGACAAAATTCATCTTCTTCAGAGATAAGTTGGGTGTTGTGCAGAACAACTTCCTCACTAAGAGGGAGTGTTAGTTTGGTAGCTTGGACAGTTGTTCTTCCATCTACTAATAATTATTTATTTGACTCTTTGTAAAAACTTCTAGTTTGTAGAAACTTCTAGTCTGAAGAAATTTCTAGTTTGTAGAAACTTCTAGTTTGTAGAAACTTCTAGAAGCCGGAAACTTCCAAAAGTTGGAAACTTCCAGAAATCAAAAACTTCCAGAAGTTGGAAACTTCCAAAATTGAAAACTTCCAAAGCCGAAAACTTCCAGAAGTTGGAAACTTCCAATATCGAAAACTTCCAGAAGCCGAAAACTTCCAGAAGTCAGAAACTTCCAGAATCAGAAACTTCCAGAAAGTTATTGATGAAGTCAAGATAATCTTAGCCATTAAGATTGGATCTTGGAGAGATTATAAAAGGGGGTTAAGGGGCATTTGGAGAAGAACAAGTTGAAGAAGAAACTTGCAGTGTTAGCAAGTAGTCTTGAAGTGTTAGCAAGGGCGCAGTGATAGCGTTTGAAAGATAGCAGTGGAGGAATATCAGCAGGAGGAGTTAGGAGATCGTCTGAGTTCTGCCAGTGAGAGGCAAGGAATTTTGTATCTCTTAATTTGCTAAAGTTTAATATATTTCTCATCTGCAGTACTGGTTTTCCCTTCGGGGTTTTTCCAGGGACAATTTGTCCAAAAATATTGTGTTATTGTGTTGCATATTTCTTTCCATATTTTTTGGTGAAGTTGCAGTTGTTTTATTTCTCGTTATTTGTTAATCAAATAATCTTTATAAGAATAGGAGATTAATAATCGGTGACTGCAATAGATTTTTCAAACTTCCAAGATATTTATACTAAAAGAGCTTGGAAACACCTATGTTTCCAACTTCTTGCTTTAAAGTCAGGGGGGTCTCATTCAAGTGGCAATGGATGAGAAGACGGAAAAATCTCAGTTGACTCCTTTTTTCAGTTGTTGTGTTTATTCAATTGAACAGTTATGGTGCTGCAATCCAGGCCAGAGATACTCTTTCTTTGGGCGCATCCCTGGATGGAAACTAGATGTTAATTTCAAAGAATGGGACATATGAATTGGGTTTCTTCAGTCCAAATGGAACAAATAACAGGTATATTGGAATCTGATTTGCCAATATACCATAGAAGATGATCGTTTGGGTGGCAAACAGAGAGACTCCCGCGAGAAGCAAGCCTGGGATATTGAAGCTGTCAAGAGAAGGTAAATTGGAACAATTTGATGTAGAGAGCACATCTATTTGGTTGGTCAACGTATCGAGCAAGGCATCCCAGGCAGTGATATTAGATTTCGGTAACTTTTTAATGTTGAATGATGACAACAAATCTTAAATGGTTTGGCAGAGTTTAGAGAATCCGACAGATACCTGGTTGCCTGCAATGAGATTTGGGGAAAGACAAAAGATGGTGTCTTGGAAAATCTTATCCGATCCGAGTCCTGGGCCTTTCTCCTATGAATTGGATCCCTCTGGTGCCTACCAACTCGTGCTAATATGGAATAATTCTATAAGTTATTATTGGACAGGAGTTTGGGACGGTAACATTTTCAGTCATCTTCCAGAAATGGCATGCAAAGATCTCATCAATGTCAGCATTGAAATTACTAGTTCTGGTATGTATGTCTGTTTGGCACCAACTGAGAACTTTAGAGGGCTCACACATTTCGTGATGCTGACGTCTGGAGATGCTCAATATTCTCTGTTTAATGGAAAAGAGTGGAACGTGTTCTGGTCTCTGCCCAAAGATCAATGTGCCATATATGGTGTTTGTGGTGCTTATGGAACCTGCAAATCCAACAACCTTGATCTGTTCTGCAGTTGCGTACAAGGCTTCACCCCCAAAGACAATCGTGCCTGGGATTTGCAAGAGTGGTGGTCCAATGGCTGCATTCGCTAGAGCCCCTTAAATTGCACCACCGACGTATTCATCGACACCAACGCAACATCGTCTAATGATTATGCTTTCTCATCTCTGTTACCAGAAACATGGCGGAAGACTTTTGTTTCGTGTTTCAACAGGCGAAACAGGTTTCTCATTGCCAACGGGCCGTTTCTAACAGGTAATCGGCGATCCTTCTTCATTGCCATAATTGCTGTTATGTTATTTAAATTTGAATGAACAAAGATTTTTTCAGTTTTTTCGGTGGTTAGCATTTCTATCATTGTTGTAACAACAAATTTTTTTTTCAGCTTTGCCCTGATTTCCACGAATGCTCCAAAATCAATGCCGATAAATTCTAAACTAGATTTACAGTAAATTATAGATTTTATGAAGTTTTATAAAGTAGTTAAATTTACAGGAAGTTATAGTTTTTATGAATTTTTATAAAGTAGTAGTTAACTATGTGTTATTGGAAAAATAGTTAAATTTATAGGAAGTTATAGTTTTTATGAATTTTTATAAAGTAGTAGTTAACTATGTGTTATTCAAGGACTTTGTCATTTGTCAATTCTATATAAATAGTTTTCAAATAAAAAGAATGAAATTTAAATAGTCTTTTAGAATATTTTTTTTTTAAAATTTTAGTTTTTATTATATTATTATAATATAAATTATTTTATAATAAAACTTTATTTTATTTTTTCAAGTTATGTTGAATTTTCAAATTATTATTTTAAAATTTTTAGAATTATATATA
>MU223449.1:990279-1011636 GCA_018584345.1 Thuja plicata | reverse complement strand
AGGAGAGACATGTCCCTTCATGGGACATGTCTATTCATTATTATTTATAAGAAAGGACATACCTCTTCCAACTAATTATAATTTAATCAATCTTATAATGTTTCATCAATCAATTATAAATTAAGAACAATAATATAATAATTTAATATTAAATATTAAATGTCATATGATTAATAATAATATAACATATATATTATATTATTATTAATCAACATATATTATATGTATTCTAATGATCATACGACTGAAGATACAAACATTAACAGAGTTAAAACCTAAAATTCTAGAAGGGATCCATGATAAGGAGATTATTTAGAACTAGGACTTCACCTCTAAGTATAATGCCCCTATTTCTCCCCATGAGTCTGTGGTTTGGAACTCCCCTCCTTCTGGTTGGCTCAAAGTGAACTTTGACGGTGTGGCCAAAGGTAACCCTGGCATTGCATGATGTGGGTGCATAGCTATAAATACTGAAGGAAAGTGTATTGCGGCCTCTGTTGTTCCTATTGGCTTTCAAACTAGCCATATGGCCAAAGCAATGGCAGCTCTCCATGCTTGCAAACTTGCTAAAAGGTAGAATTGTTCAAAACTGTGGCTGGAAGGGGATTCATTGAATACTATAAACTATATTAATGGTATCAATTCTCCCTCATGGAATACTAATCATATCTTTGATGAAATAAAAATTATGATTGATGGTTTCGACGTCACCTATGCCAGTCATGCCTTCAGAGAGTCCAACTGTGTGGCTAACAGCCAGGCGAATGTGGGTGCTTTAGTGATGACGTCAGATACTGGCATGGATATCAAGGGTTAAATTTTGATATCGTTAATCTTGTGAAGTACGATCAAATCTACCAAAAACCCAGAAATATCCCCAATGATGATGACAAGAAAGGCCAGTACATAGAGTTGCCTCAATTTTGAGCTTCGCATGCATCACAGCAAGTGCATTAATAATAACACTTATGGGAGAAGTGTTATCATTTCTTTTAAAGGGTGACATTTCACCATCATTCATTTGTAAACTTCACATTACACTTTTGTTGTGCAGTATTTTGATCTCTGGCTTTCCGGCAGTATGGGAGGAAAGTTGAAAAGGGAAGAACCATCGGTCTGTAAATGGAAGAAAGAAGTCAAAGTCTGGAAGAGACTCAAGGAATGTGGGGTAACAGATTGTATGGAGAGACTCCATAGACATAATAAGGACATCTCCAAGGAATTTGCAGATAGTTGGGACAATGGCCAGGTAACTCTGTGTGGTAAGACTTTTTGTGTGACTGAGAAACTTATTTCTAAAATTACGGGTCTTATGATATCTGGTCTTAATTACTATAGAGGTATTTTCATGCCTAAAAATGCTGCTAGAATGTATCCTAAGACTAAGGTGGAAAGAGACCTTCTTGTCAAACAGTCGGGTGATTTCTTCCTGCGGGATCATATGAAGCTCTTTTGGGCTAAAGTTGTTGAAGCTATGATGCAGTATTTTACCCTAGAGGGTCAGTATACTAGGGTTTAAAATTTCCATTTCATGTTGGTTAACCATTTCCACTACAATAGGAGAATCTATTTCCTGTACTTTCTTCTCAAGTCTCTGAAAAATAGTATTTTGGAGAAGAGAAAGAATGCTACCTCGCCTATTCTCCATGATGGGCTCATTTTGTTAATTTATGAGCATGCTAAATTTAAGATGCAGGACAACCCTAAGGTAGAAGACTCGAACAGAGGTAAGAAAGGTAAAAGACCTATGGCAACTGAGAGTAACACTCCTGGGAAAGAGAGGAAGGGCAAAGTCAACACTGGTGATGAAGAGCATGTCAAGATTCTCACGGAGGAGGAAGGCATGAACACGGACAGTGAAACTGAGGCTAAGGGTAAGGATGAGAAAGGGGAAAAAGGGGAAGCTGCTAATTTCCTCTCCAAGGAAACTGGTATGGAAACGGGGGAAGACACTGATTCTCTTGAGCAAGAATTAATGGGCTCCTCCGAGGAGATGGAAAATGATAGTAAAGGCAGCTATGAGGAAGTGGAAATGGAGGGCCAGGATAAGAATAATTCTTGGGATGAGCCTACGGCTTTGGAGGTGGAAAGACCTGGGTGCCAGCAAGAAGTTTAGTCCACTTTTTGGGCAAAAAGTGGAAGTGTTTTCCCTGATTTTCAAATTGTTTGTCAATTGATGTCAAAATTTGAGGCACCTAGAGATTGATTATCAAAAAACTTCACTAATAGAAAATGTAGTGCTCAGAGTCAATTTTTCAAATATGTAATTTATTTAAATACCCACATGGTAGAAAATATATTTAGTAGGCATGTTTAAAAACCTCTTTTTAAAAATGTTTGTTTCAGGACCATACCCCGCATGTGTACGACCACCCTATTTTGAAGTAAATCAATGATTTTTTTCTAAATCCTTTTGGGGGAAGGTACCTAATACATCAAAGATTGGTCAGAATATTTTGCTTTTTTTTAAATTGAATTTTTTTTAAAATTAATTTTCAATTTACTATAAAGTACATTTTCAAAACCTCTCGTGTACGACCACCATAATTTGATGCAAATTTCACTTTTTGGGGAAAAAAAATTGTTTTGAATAGAATTCTATGTAGATTGGTCTCATATAATTCATTTTTTCAAAAACCTAAAATCAAAAAAGTTATTAAAGTTTTAGTGAACCTTACTATTTTAAGTTTAGGTACCACTTTTTATTAATAAATATTGTAAAAATAGTAAAATTTATCATATCACTATAAAATTTATATTTTTGAAATCTAGACAGTAAGATCTCTAATGGGTTTTAATTTCATCAAAAAATTTGATTAGGAAGACCCTTAAAAAATTACGGCAAGATAGAAATCTAGTGTTCAAATGCCTTAGCCATTATTTTGGAGGTCCAAGCATAGGTTTGGTCCCACCAAACTTGTCCCGAACTGAAATCCAATGCAAATGGTGGTTTGGTAAATTTAGATTTTAAAAAATGGGCACACGTTTAAAAACGTGTACCCATTTCTTAAAAGGAATAAATTGGCATAAAAAATGAATTTAAAAAAAATTAAAAAAATGGGCACCCATTTTGAAAAAAAAGGGGTACCCGTTTCGAAAAATGGGCACCCGTTTTGAAAAAAATGGGCACCCATTTTTTGAATTTTGGATCTGGTGTCCGAGCCTAAGACGGGTGCCCGTTTTTTCAAAATGAGTGCCCGTTTCTAGCGGTAGTTTTCAAGCCCACAAGACTTCCGCGGAATTGGTAGCCAACTTCTTGCACTTACCCACCTAATTCCCCTGTCAAAAAACATAGTGAGCTAAGCTTGAAGACTAAAGAGAAGGGCATTTCTGAAACTATCCCTATTCTGGTGAATTATGCAGAGTCTTAGTCTTTTGAGGGTAGGATTTCCAGGGAAGACAAGGCTATGGGATCTGAGGGGAATAAAAAAGATAAAGATAAAAATAGAGATAGCCATGGTAATGAGACCAAAAAAACCCAAGATCCCTGCAGGTTTATTCAAGTTGTTAGAGAGTGGGCTGATATGGACCTGCAGCTGAACACCTAGCTTCTTGAAGAGATTAAAGATATTAATGGTAAGTATGATGACCTCCAGGATAGGGTTAATAAGCTGGCTATCTTGATTGCTAAACCTTTGAAAGAAGCTACAATCAATGAGGCTCAGGAGGAGGATATAGAAAAAAGCATGCTAGAGAAACTCGAGTTGAGGATCAATGTTGTGGTCAACTTCCGCCAGTGTACTACTGAAAGCCTATCCAGAGTATTGAAGATACCCTCAGCCAAATAATGAAAAATAACTATGAGGGCATGAAAGTGACTGACAACAATCTTAGGGCTCTTCTCTCTGTGTTGGATGGGAACTGTAACCCTATCAATGTTGATGAGGATAATACTGTTGACCCCAGCATTGCTGGCCCAGGGACTCGTACAAGGGCAAGTGCTAAAAAAGTGAAACAGGGGAGCTCCAAAGATATAAAAGACCTCAAAGAAGCCATCGATAAATATAAAAATGTGATGGATGAGTCTACTGAGATCATGAAGCAGACCTGACTTTGTTCGCGGGGGCTGGTTCTCTTTTTGTCTGCTTTTGTCTTTTGCCCGGGTGCTTTTGCTGGACGGTTTCTTTCCTTCTTTTCCCCCAGCTGTTGCTTTTGATGTTGTCTATTTGTTTCTAGTTATGTTTCTTCCTGCCTATCTTTAATCTTTTGTAATGGGTTACTGTTCCCTTCAAAAACTGTTTTACCCTTAATCGAAAACAATAGAATGAATTGAGAGAAAATCACCCTCTTAAAACTTGTCTTTTTAAAATTTTCTAAAAACAAAAAATCATATTCTATTACGAAATTAAAATTATAGAAAATAAAAATACATTAAAAGAAACTTTCTAGTTTACTTTTATAACAAAAATTTGCATTCTATTCACAAAAAGAAAAGAGGCTAACAACAATTTATTTTCAAGACAGTGATATGTTTTGTACAATGCGCTAATTCATAAAGGTAAAATTCTGAAATGACATCCAACATAAGCATTAATTTCCATAGAGATACATGCAAGGACATGTGGTAGTATATGTTTTCATCAAAACTGCAATAACATTTACCAAGGCTACAATTGCTACAAGCAATGAATTTTTAAAAAGTGGAAAGGGAGATAGGGAAGAAAAACCCCAACGAATACAAAGGAGAAAGTCTTGGTTTGCAGATTGAATGAAGAATACTATTTTCATGCAAAAGAAATCTCCTGGCCCATTTACCAATATCCATTCCTTGTCCTTTAGAGATTCAATTTTGAGTATAAAATTTTAAAAAAACCCCTAGCATAGGGGAAAATACAGAGTTCCTCTTTAAAATGTCTTTCCAATCATCGAAAACCTAATAATATAGGTCACTTAATTTAAGCCAGAGCTTTGTAAATCACCAAATCAAAGCATTTCTTTGCAAGAATTCTTCCCTATCACATACTGGACCATCCAAAAAATTTCAGGAACATAGGAAGATTGATTTAGGTGAACAACAGAGTTGTGGAGAGCTGAATCACCAAACCTAGAATGATATATTTGAGGATAAACAACACACCTTTTATTAATTTAATATTTATAGATTACCATTTCAATATGGAGTTGCTTCAATTTTACATCAAAAATCAAACATAATAGAAATATATTAAAAAAAAAAGAAAAACATAATTCGCAATTCATAATAGATATAGAACATCAATGAAATAAGCCATAAAATCAAATAAAAAAAAAACGGATTGAAACAAAACCTTGCAATGAGAAGTGCTTGAGTTTGAATTATATATTTTTTCAAAGGCACAAAAACAATGATAGAAGGTACCAAAAAAATTCTGGGTTATCAAGAAAAGTCAGGAATAATGGAAAGAAACCAAGGAAACTTGCCAAATAAAAAAGGATTGCGGTTTCCATTTTTTGGTTAACAAAATTACATGGCAACAAAAGACATTTCCACAAAATTCCATGGCAGAAGGCTAACAGAAATTCGGCAATAAAAGACATTTTCGGGAGCAAAGCTCCCACACAAAGGCTATCGGCTTAAAAATATTATTAGTTCCTATCATAGGTAAGTAAACTATTGTATTCATTTAGGTCTGAAATACAATTAATCTGACCAATAGAAGTTTCAAATTTTTAACTTATAAAGTGCATTATTAGTTTATAATTTTTTTTTTGTATATTTATAAAATGTAAAAATAGTTATTTCTTTGAATTTCTATTGGTCACGAGGAAAAAAAGCAATGAGTAAAATCAAATTTCCAAACAAAAATTATCCAAAAATATTATTACCTATACTACAGGTGAATGCCTTTTGGCACGAATATCATTGACCAAAAAGGTTGTACCCATTAATCCTGCATTAATGCAGCTTGTCCGTAATATTTATCTACTTCTGTGCATTTATCCTGTGATGGAAAATGCAGTTGCTGAAAATTTGCCTTCACCTTCTTTCCACTGTAAATGTAAACTTTTATTTTGTGAAATCTGGTTTAAGATTTGTATCAGTTCAACCACAATATGTTTTATCTCTATATTCAACAGTGGTAGTATAGAATTTGTTTTGCTTGGATTCAATTTGTTTATTGTCAAATAAACTGTGATTTATGCGCCTATTTTTCCTTGCAATTAATGTTTGTATAATCTTGGAAGGATGTTGAAAGATCTTTGTTGCATAAAGACACTTAGAAATCTTGACAGTAATAGACCCTCGCATGTTCTATTCAGGAATTGAATTTAAGGAGATTTTCACCCTTCGGCTTCATTGACTAATCAAAGCCCAAATTTTCTGTGTTTTGGGCATGTGTCACATTTTTGTGAGATTTTTTACTTGCATTTCTTTTGGGTTTCTTTCATGCATCAGTCTAAGTTTTTTGTGATTTTTTGGCATGTTTGTTGTATTTTTTTGGCAATTAAGTGCAGTCTTCCCAACTCATGATTTTCTTTTCAATTTCGTTTCTTTTTAACAACCACATAATAGTTCATTATGTACTATCTAACTAAGAAACAACATATGCCTCTACAGAATGAGCTATGTTATGGGTTTTGATTAATAAAAATCATCTATGAAGTATTTCCTATAATTTTTTCTATATGGTAGTCTAATGAGGCTAATTAGGAGCATTCAAGAAATTGGGTAACTTTTTAAATTAGTACTTTGAAAGGTTTTCTATTTGCACCCATGGTTGTACTCCTCTTCAATGTTTTCCCAAACACACTGACATTCTAGTTGGTGTTGGAAGCTTTGTTCTCAATTTAGAGTTTGTATGCTAGTCTTTGAAGTTTGTTATCAACTTAGTGTTTGTATCACAAACCCTTCATGCCAACAAATTAATTAATTATTGTATTTAGCTTTTTAAGCAAAGATTTCTAGAATTATCAATTTGCAATTTCTGATGGTTCTTGCGAGTATTAGTTTTCTTACAACATTTACGACTTGTTTATATCAAGTAGAAGGTAATAAATTTAGCATATACTTGCCTTTTTCTACTTGTACAAGGTTAACCTATTATTTAACAGAGATAAAGATAAATATGTCCTTCTTGGTACCGCTTTTTATCTTCGTCTTTGTTCTCGTCCCCTTGATTTTCTCCTCTATAGGTAATAGATTCTTCTTTCTTTCTCTCTTTTCTTAATGTATGATGAGTTAAATTCCTTTATGCTAATCTTTATTTCCCATCATTTCTAAAAAGTGCATATGAAACTATAAAAAAAACCCCATGTTTTCACTATGCTTTTTGGCAGGATACACCCTAGTGAGCTACAACTTTTATCATTGTCTCTCGACTACTTACAGAAATAGTGCTCATTAAATTTAGGGCCCCTGGTAGATCTTACAGTGATGCGCATAGATTCCTCCATATAAGAGGCGAATTAGTCGATATAAGAGGTGAGTGTCTGAATCTATTAGAATTGGATGATTTTTTAATAATGAATATGGTTCTAAAATAACATCTATGATATTTTTGTCCCCTGAGAATAGTTTTCCCCTCTCCCCCTTTCCACCAGCTTATTTTGGTTTTACTTTACATACGTAAAACATGTTTAGAGGTTTTTATGGCTTTATACTAAAATTAATTTTTTGGGTTTTCGTGGGTTTGATTGAAACCAAAAAAATATATTTTTTCTTTTTATTATTTCATTTGGCTGACATAGGTTTACTCATATAGGATTTTATGAAAGCTTTGTAGGAAATAATTTCTTCAGCAGGATATACACACACAATCTTAATTACCCAAGCATCTACAAATAGAGAAAATAACAAGAAGACTTAGCTATCCAACAGTCTCACAATTCTCTTCCAAGGCCTTCAAGGGATTGTGAAGCCTTAATGGACATATGTTCTACTAAACAAGATCAATTTTATTCTAAATCCATAGTAAGAAATGCTTAATTCTATATATGAGCTAACTCTGTGTTGGCCCACTTATAGTGCCCCAATTTAAAATTTTCAAAACTCAGCCACTATCTTTTTATTATTGACCAAATGCAGGATTTGCATGGTGGTTGATTCTTATCCTTGAAAAGATCATGCTTATAAAGATGAAAAGTGGAAGCATAAATATTTGAACCCCTTTGAACATGGTTCAAAATTGTTCAAAGTGGTTCGAGGGTGTTCAAAGTGGTTCAAACTTGTTCAGAGTGGTTCGAGGGTGTTCAAACTTGTTCAATCAAGTTCAATGCAGTTCATAGGTTCAAGATGGTTCAAACAAGGTACAAGACATATTTTCTAGTGTGTTGGAATATACTGCAAAGATGTCTCATATTTTGTTCAGAGATTGGAAATGGAACAAACATCACATGATGTAAAATTTAAAATAAAGGGAAATGATTCCTTACCTTTCATGTTGGCAATGCCCATTCATATGAACAATTAAATGTTAAAAGGACTGCAGGGCTGCAATTATTGTAGAATGCATGAAATATAGTTAGTGTGGGTATCTAATGAGGCATTCACATTAATGGCAAAGATTGCAATTTTATTATCATGGTTGCACGATAGAAACAATAGAAATGCTAGAACACTATAGCGACTATGTACAATTTTGAAAATATGAAATTCATCCAACTCATTGTGATCGTGAAGTGATGGAATATTTTAGATACCCCAATGGAATGATGTCTGATTCATCTAGACATTCATATCAGTTCTAAGAAACAAATGGTGGTGGCAATGGTGAAGTTTGAGTGCAAACAATGTGAAAGTTGTTGATAACATTAACACAAGTCCGATTTTTTTGATAGTTTTATGTGCCTCTACTCAGAGATATGTACCTTTTGACTCAGACATAATTTGGTCAATCACTTTGATGGAGTTGGGTGCAATTAGGATAGCGCCAACATATCTGAAAATGAAGGAAATTCAACAATGGAATAATTTTTTATGCCCCCCACACCGAGGCCTAATTTGACTTTCATAAATATTTTCAAATCCGTCCAGCAGCAAGAAGTTTTATTGATGATTAATGTTTTCATATGCCACTTTTCCAAATATCATTTGAAGATGTTAAATTGTATCCTTATAAACTTTTAAATCAATAGTTTATAAAGTTATCAAAATATAAATGAGAGAAGATCACGAGAGGAAAAAGAAAATAAAGATTAGAGAGGAAATGATTTTCAAGAATCAGTTACAGTAACCGAATAACTACCAATAAGATATTATTTATTGGGTGGAAGTTGATGAGATGGGGTTCCGGTTTCTTCTTTTTTTGCAGTCTGTGTGCTCCAGTAAAAGAAAGATTTCTTATTGTAACAAGGGAAAGAGGGAATGCATGTAATGTTTTCAGTCATATTTTTTGTGTAGGGATAACATGGTCTTTGAGCCATTTGGTTATGTATTAAAAGAAAAGAAAGAAATATATATTAAATCTATGAGTTTGAATATTTTCTTTCTGATTGCGTGTAGTCTATGAGCTATTCTAGTCATCTTTTTATGTTGTCCTACTCATTATAGTTGTGCATATGAATATCATAAATTCTATGAGTTCCATTCATTCATTTATCTAAAAAAAAAATATCAAATCTCCCTCTCATGCCCCTACAGTGGGAAGAATAAGTGAATGGTCTGTGTTCCATGCATTTATTTTTCTTTTAAATTATTAAATCCACAATCACATTCACACCATGTTGATGGGTAAATGTTAGTATGCCTTTGTGTCTTCTGGTTAAAGACATAACCTATATTTTAATTCATTGTAAATCTTTCTAAGAGGGAGCTATACCTCTCAATTCAGAGGAAAGTTATCAATCCAATGATAACTTCTCCAAATTTTAGTAGCATTTGTACTTCTATTTGGGCATTTTGAGTCATTATATGTTATTATTTTTGAAGTGCAAATCTGTTTACTAACACTCTGAAATCCCCGAATCTTTCTAGCCAAGACATAGAACCTCCAATGTGTTCAGATAAACTATGCTATACCCAGGAGCCAGTCTACAGACATCCTCCAGAATAGAGATGTTATCAACACTAGATTGTATTGAGATAATGATGTAATGAGATATTGAGGTGATTACGAAGGTACAAAGGCTATCCTTATATAGGAAAGAGCATATAGGAAACATGGACAAGGTTGAGACAAGTGTCTCAATCTGGAGGAAGGAGAGTTATGATAGAACTCAACAATACCCTCTAAGATAAGGTGGAGTCCAAGTTGGACTCAATGATATCCATCTACCCAATTAATGAATGTACCTAAGTAAACGTAAGTAAAGAGTAAACAGTGAATGATTTACTCCAACCCCCCTCCCCCCCCTTAAGTGTAACTTAGGGAGTACAACAATGTAGAAGAAAATATTTATGGGTCCCAGCAACAAGGCCATGTTAGGTACCCATGTACAACTACAATGCAATCTCTCATAACTAGAGAAAAAGGAGAAAACCCTATGGGAGAAAACTCGTCTCCAAAAGAGAGAATATGAAGGTTTGAGAAGCCTTCAAAAAGATGTCCTGAAATCATCAACGTGAAAATTGTTGAAGACAAAGAATCTATAGACAACGGTCAATGAATGATATGGTAATTTATCTGATGATCTCCTCTAAAGAATATGATGATCAAGAAGACAATAATTTTTATGAGTGCTCCAAATGACACTTCTCAAACATTGATCAGATGATAATAATAGAAATAGCATATGTTGATCAAAGATACAGACAACACAAGAATATGCATGAGTGACCCTCACTACACAACCAATGATGTTGTTTGAGTGATACCATTTTAACTTTTCAGTCAAGTTGAAAATTCAGGTACAATAGTCTTAAAAGGAATCCAAGAGTGTTTTATCACACTTCAAGAAAAACCGAGGAGCCTCCACAAAACTGGAATGCAAGAGTCTCTCAATGAACTTCAAGTGAAACCAAGGAAGCATTAGCACAAATAGTATGATAACTCCCCCCATAATGATGACTTGGGTGAGGCATAAGAGATCCATTGAAATGATGTGTCACCATGTTATGCATAAGGGAGAAAATATGTATCTGCGACAGACAAAAGGGTGTGTGCTGTCAAACTACACACTTGCATGAGGCAAGAATATCATAAATGTTTCTGTTGTCATGGATGAAATATAACACAAGTTAGGACAATGATGGGGCCTAGGGCACACCCAAAACTAACCAACCTTGCCAACAATACAGAAACAACATAGTGAGAGAAGAAAATACAGTGATCCTTTATATTAACTTGGTCAAAATCATTACATGCTAGACTGTAAGGCCTTCCTAATTTCAGCCATATATTCAATGAATTACAATAAGATCTTCATACAACAAAGATCATAGATGTTCGATCTCAATATCTAAACATTTTCCTTTTCTTTTCTCTAAGATTGATACCTAAACTAAAAACATACAACCAAATATATACAAGAGCCCAACAAGGAAGTCAGTGCTCAAATCCATCAGAGAGACCCAGATTTAGGTCAACACAAATCCCAATGAAAGATCCCAAATCAACTCAGCAGTGGAAATTAAATGAAGAATTTGGCCAATGATCCAACTCCCAAAATAGATGTCTCAAGTAGATGGTTATCAAAAGTAGTGACCCGTCTGTAAAGCATAATCAAGCATCAGAGAACCCATCAGTAAAGACATCACCAAAACCTATTGGTAAATCATGATCGAGAAATAGGAAACAAACATACCAAGCAACAGAACCTGAGCAACAAAGACAAGCATTCCCGAGCAGCAAAACCTGAGTGATGGAGAGAAAACTAAAGAACTAAAGCAAACATCTTTTTGGTTGAGAAGCATTGCCAATGACCCAAGATGCTCCTAAATTAGACACCTGGGGTAAATAGAAATGATTCCTTGAATAATATATCAGGTCCAACCTAAAATGAATCTAACTTATATTGAGAAATCCAAGATGAGTCCTCAATCGGCCTGTTCTTCCACTTTACTAGATACTCCATGCATTCTTTTCCTCTTATGCTTCTGTCAATTCTCTATTTCAAAATCTTCTCAACTTCTTCTATCTACTTCTTAGTATAATCACTTGGTACTTCCATTTCTTCATTAGGTTCATGATATTCATACAAGTCTGAAATAGTGAATATAGATGATATATCCATGCCATCAGGTAATTCAACTTCGTAAGCATTTCCACTATCAAACCTTCTTAGTATTTTGCAAGGACCAAATTTCTTCATCTTCAGTTTACCATATATTCCAATAGGAAATCCTTCTTTCTTCAAATGAACTACCACTGCATCACCAACTTCAAATGTTTTATGTCTTCTTGATTTTTTTGCACTGTCTTTGTACTTCTGATTACTCTTTTCTAGCTTTTTTTTACATCTTCATGCAATGTCTTCATAAATTGTGCAAATTCTTTTTCTTTAGCACTTCTTTTCTCTTCTCCAACAATATCTCTCAAATCTGATATACCTCTCGGTTGTGTGCCATGAACAATCTCAAAAGGTGTATTTCCAATACTTCTATTTACTGAACTACTTATATGCAAATTCTGCTTGTGCCAACATCAAATGCCAATTACTTGGTGTGTCTCCAACTAAGCATCTCAAAAAATTACCCAAACTTTGATTTACAACCTCTGTTTGTCCATCAGCCTAGTGATGAAATGTAGAACTAAAAATTTAACTCAGTATCCAACTTTTTCCAAAGTGTTCTCCAAAAATAGCTAACAAACTTACTATCTTGGTCAGAAATGATGCTCTTCAATAATCCATGTAATATGACAATTTCCTTAAAGAAAAGATCTTCTATATGTACCACTTCTGATGTTTTCTTACATGGTATGAAATGTGTCATTTTAGAAAATTTATCCACAAGAACAAATATAGAATCATTACCTCTTGTTTTCCTAGGTAAGCCAAGAACAAAATCCATGCTGATATCACTCCAACGTTTCTTAGGAATAGTAATAGGTTTATACAAACCAGTATTCTGAATCACTCCCTTTGCAACTTGACAAACTCCACAAATTTTTACAAATTTCTAAACATCCTTATACAACTGAGGCCAAAAATACCTTTCCTTCAGTGAACTCAATGTTTTATCAATACCAAAGTGTCCTGCCAGTCCACTGCTATGTTTCTCCTTTATCAAGTTAGTTCTCATCCATCCTCTCGGTATGCACAACTGAATACCTTTGAAAAACATATCTTCTTGGATAAGATATTTTTTATACTTACTTGATTGATTTGAATTAGGTACTCTGCACACTCTCCACTGCTCTGAAAAATCAAGATCATTTTCATACAAATTCTTCATCTCATCAAAACCAAGAACCTCAATTCTCATTTTAGTAAACAAAGATCTTCTTCTACTCAATGCATCTACAACTCTATTATAAACTCCACTCTTATGCTTAATCACAAATGTAAAGCTTTGTAAATACTTAGCCCATTCCATATGTCTCTGATTCAACTTATTCTAACTACCCAAATACTGTAAAGCCTAATGATCAGTATATAATACAAATTCATTTGGCATCAAATAATGTCTCCATTTCTTCATAGCTTTCATAATAGCATAGAACTCTTGATCATAGACATAACATTTCCTCTTTGCATCATTCAACTTCTCACTAAAGAAAGCAACATTTTTACCTTCTTGAGTCAACACAACTCCAATTACACTTTCACTTACATCACATTCCACTTGAAATACTTTATTGAAATTACGTAATGCCAACACAGGTAATTCAACAACTTTCAACTTTAAAGCTTCAAAACTCTTATTAGCTCCATGTGTCCATTTGAATTCTCTTTTGTCTCCTCTCATTGTCTCAGTCTTAGCATTACAAATAGAACTGAAATTTATGATGAACTTCCTGTAAAAACTTTCCAATCCATGAAATGATCTTACCTCAGTGATATTTTCAGGTGTAGGCCAACTTAGTATATCTTCAACCTTCTCTGGATCCATCTTCAAACCGTCAACTGAAATCACAAAACTAAAATACACAAGCTCTTCTTTCATGAAAGAACACTTTTTCAGATTTATCAGCAACTTTTCATCTTTCATTCCTTACAACATTTATCTTATATGCATCAAATGCTCTTCTCTGGTCTTATTGAATATAAGAATATCATCCAAGTATACAATCACATATTTATTCAACAATCTCTTCAAAAATTCATTCATCAACCTCATAAAAGTACTTCATACATTAGTTAGACCAAAAGGCATAACCAAACACTCATATAAACCTTCCTTTTTCTTGAAAGCAGTCTTCCATTCATCACCTTCTCTGATTCTAATCTGATGATATCCACTTTTCAAATCAATTTTGGTAAAATATTTTTCTCCACTTAAAAAATCCATTATGTCATCCATTCTCAGTATAGGAAATCTATACTTCACTGTGATCTTATTAATGGCTCTGGAATCAGTGCACATTCGCCATTCTCCATTCTTCTTAGGTGCTAATACAGAAGGTATTGCACATGGACTCAAACTTTCTCAGATCAAGCCTTTGTTCAACAATTTATGAACTTTTCGGTTAAGCTCTTTGTTTTTGGTAGGTGTTAACCTATGAGGTGCTTTGTTGGTAAACTAGCTCCAGGAATCAGATCCATACAGTGACTGATATCTCTCATTGGTGGAAAACTATCAGGTACATTAGCTAAAATTATCTCCTTGTACTTAGTAACTTTTCAACTTCTGCAAGAACTTCGCTTTCGGTATTCTTACTCGGTTTGTTAGGAATCAAAGCAAAGCAGATATCATTTCATTTCAATTCTTTAACAAACTATCTACCTTCCATTAGACAAACTTTCACAGATGTACATATCTCACCAACTGATTCTTCAACCAAAGGTAAGAAAACTTGCTTCTTACCATCAACCCAAATAGAATATCTATTCAATCTTCCATCATGTATACCATATCTATCATATTTCCAAGGTCTACCCAACAAAATATGACAACAATCCATAGGGATAATATCACACAACACCTTATCATAGTACTTTCCAATTTTCAGATTCACAAAACATTGTTCACTCACCATTAATATATTATCATCTTTGATCCATGAGATCTGATAGGGTTTTGGATGTTTCATCCTCTCCACCTGTAAATTTGCAACCATTTCCTCAGATGCTAGATTCTTCGAGCTTCCACTATCAAAAATAACCTTCCAAAATTTGTCTACAACTCTACATCTGGTCTTGAACAAACTTTTCCTGATCGGATCTTCCTTATCCTTCTCACTCCATAGTATCCTTTGGATCATGAAATTTCCTTCCTTCTCAGGTTCATTTTGTGACTCCTCTTGTACCAATGCATTTCTTCTACTACTGCCTTTCTTGCTTGCATGTGTACATTCAAAATATTTATGTCCTTCTTCACCACAGTTGTAACAAGTAACTTGGAATCCTTTTCTGCAATATAACCTCCTCTGGAGTAATTATCTCTTCCTCGGTATGAATTTCCACCTTTCTGTTGAGTCTTTCCTTTGTCTTGAGATGTGTCTGAAATTGACTTGTCTGGTTTAGATCTATTGTTCTCACCATGTGATCTACCTATTCATCTATAGAATTTGCCACCTCTACCTCTTTGTCTTTTTTCATATCTTATGTTCAACTCTTCTTCAGCTATTAGGGCAAATTGGTATGCCTCCTTAATGTTTTCCATCTTGACCAAATTGATTTCATCTTTTATGGAACTTCTCAAGCCATTCAGGTATCTTGATACTCTTTCCACTTCATCTTCAACATGTCTAGATCTAATGTCCAATCTGTAGAATTCTTCAGTGTAGTCTTTTATAGATTTTTATTTCTACTTCAAAATTTGCATTCACTGAATTTGGTTAATCTGATAATCACAAGGTAGAAACTTGTCTTTCAACTTGTTTACCATCTTATCCCATATCTTGATTTTATCTTTACCTTTCTTCTTCTGATCCAATTGAAGATGTTTCCACCATAGGGATGCATGAACTTTAAATTTTGTGCTTGCAATCTTCACCTTCTTATCCTTTGCCACATTCTCATATTGAAAGTACTTTTCCATTTCTGTTATCTAGTTAATCAATTCATCATAATCCAATTTCCCACTATACTCAGGAGGATTAAACTGAGGTGTGGATTTCAAACTTTTCAAAGCTCTTAGGAATCGCTCTTCTTCCTGATTCATCACAGGTACAGGTGCAACTTCACCTTGAACCTCTTCAATTTCATCATCACTAACCTCATCAATATGTCTTCCTCTGCGTTGGGTTGTCTCAATAGCTTCCTGTAAAGGAGAAAATGTGATGTTAATAGAATAAGAGTGTTTTGATACTCAAATCACTTATCACCTTACATTTAATATTTAGTGTGGAGGGATAAATAAGATAATCCCTTTTATTCTCAAATGCACAAAGGAAGGATCCAAATTGATCAACCCAAAAAGGATCAATGCATAAATGAATCAATATATTGGAAATAAGAATAAAGAAGGAGATCCTAGGTTTCCCTGTTGAAATGTGTGCGAAAATGTGTGATAGATTAAGAATGATTAAGGATTTGAATTGAAATAGATAGGAGGAATTCACTAACCATGAAGAATTGTAGATCAAAGAACATTTTTTTCTGAGGTCTGTACTCTATTTTTGGGAAAAATAGAAGTATGAGCTTGAACCGGAATGCAAAGACGAACAAAACCCAAAAATATTTTTCCGATCCAACACCATCTTATGAAAAAGGTTGACCTTGACCCACAAATGTCAACCCTGACCCAATAATGTCAACCTTGACCTGCACAGGTCAAACAGAGAATCTGTTCATGGAGTCCAAAAGAAAGACAAAAAAGGTATCCAAATCTCAGTCCAAATCCACAGTCTCAAACCTGTACCTATAAGAAAAAGAGGTTTATTTTTTGTGAGGGAGCGGTTTTCCTTATTCAAACCCCGATTTAGGATTTAACCTTGAAATCAATAAAGTATAGAATGCTAGCAAGTAGTAGAATTGAATCTAACAATGAAGCTATGATATTGAAGAGATATGCAATTGTAATTTAAATATAAGCTAGTATGTAGATATGAAAGCTTGGACTTAATAGAAACCATAAACCTCCATGATTTTATGCTTGAAACCACCTTGAAGAGAATTAATGAGTGTTGAGGATGCACAAAGTATCTTGAAGGAAGATCACACCACCATGATGGCTAGATCTAGGGTTTGAATTATGAATCTTACATGTTTCAACCTAATCCCTTCAAAGGCTTGAAAGCTTGAATCCTTCATCTTCAATGGAGAAATTTAATGCTTGAGAGGAATACTTGAAAACCTTGAAATCTTGGAAACATGTAGAACAATGGATGCTTGAACCTTTTGCTTCTAGACAAAATCTTGGTTAGAGATTTTTGCACTTAGAAGATTTAGAGAAAATGAGAGAGAAAGGCTTCCTTTTATATGAAAATAGGGCACAATCTTCTAAGGAGGCTGACATAGGAGAATTAAATCCTAATTGGACCCATGCCCCTAGAAGTAGACCTAAGTTAAATATAATTTAAGAATCACCACTTTGGAACCCAAAACAGCCGACCTGGAAGTGGGAATTTCTTTTTGCAAAGGCACATCCAGAAACTGTGGGACCCTGAGCTTTGAACCCTGGGTCAAGGTCAAGGTTGACCTTTACCTAGGTTAGGGTCAAGGTTGACATAGACCCAAAAGGTCAACCCTAATCTTGAGGTCCAAGTTCTCAGGTCTACAGTCCAGAATGCAGAAAACTGGATAGAAAGAAGTGGACAGAAAGGTAGAATAGGAGGAAAGCCAGGTCAAAGTCAAGAACCCATTCAAGGTGCTTGATATGACCCCAAACCACCTACTCAGAAGGCTAAACCAGTCTACCATAGAAGTGATTCCATTTTCCAATTATACATTTAGCCCCCACTTTAGTGGGAGTATAGAAATCAAACATGCTTATAGTAAAGTTAGAAGAAAGATACTGGTGGATCGCAACAAAGAAGAATATCACTAAGTCAAGGACATGAGTCCCTAGACCAAGGATTCTAACTCAACATACATACATAAAGATATGAAAGTAAAGAGCAATCAATCATAGAAAACATACATGATTACATAATCAAGACTAGAGCAACACTATAGATAACATAGCTTCATGATCTAATCCTACTAGCATGAAAGCGAAAAGAGAGAAAAGAAAAATTGATTACCTCACCTAGTAAGATGTACACCTTACCATGAATTACCAAGGAGGGAGGGCCCAATAGGTTCACCCATAAATTGTGCTTGTAATTGTAAATGCGTCTTCTGACGAATTTTAAAATATCCATAGATCCACATTCTTGTATCACTATGGAATATAAAATGTGTGTCCATTCAGGATTTAGCAACTTATATGCATTACCTTTCAAGGATTTAGCATATTGTAAAATAAAAGGGTGCGTATCTATTTAGGATTTAGCAAATTATGTGTGTTACCTTTTGAGGATTTAGCAAAAATAAAAGTAAAAATGTGTATCTCTTCAGGATTTAACAAATTATGTGCATTACCTTCTGAGGATTTAGCAAAAATAAAGTAAAAATCCGCATCTCTTTAGCAAATTATGTGCGTTACCTTCCAAGGATTTAGCATGTTGCAAAATGTAAATTAATATAAAATATAGTACAAGGGAGACCCTTTATATGCCCCCCTCCTTATCATGACTACCCACTAGGTAGGATAAGGAAGAGAAAGAGGATACCTACTTTACAAGGTAAGGAGATATCTAGCTTAAGAACAATGTATACCATATTCTTAGCGAAGAATCTTGACTCTTACATCCAAGAACATAGATAATCATGAAATGGATATGTCACTTATGGAAAAAGGATCCTCAAAAGGGAAGAGATCTTATCAACAAGAGCCCTACCATAGAGGAGTGCTTAGCATAAAATGTCATCTTCTAAAGAAAAGAGGGACCCAAGATTCAATCATCAAGCCCACTGTAATCAGGAAGAAGAGGAATCTTAGGATGAAGGCATCAAACTCTAACCCAAAGCAAGAGAAAGAGTTTATAAAGAACATAATTTTCAAAATAAAGAAGAGGTGATGACCTAGGACAATCACCTCCCATATAAGAGGGTATCCATAGTCAAAGCATAAATCTTTATAAGGAAATAATGTTGTATGATAAACAAGTGCCACTAAGCTAAGGAAAGTAGATCCTTAGATAGAGGAAGAAGAAAAATACCTTGCCCCCTAGGGATGAAAGCAAGGGATATATCAAATTATATCAAGAGATATTGTAGCAAAGAGATATCATGTGAGAAGTGGGAAAGTAACCCTTATGAGGGATAGCACACTATTCAGTTTCCAAGGTGAGAGATTTATCAACCATGGAAACCGAATGTCAAACAACAAAATAGATTATAATCAAGGACATAGATCCTCAATGCAAACCAAAATTTTCATGTATGATTGGATATTACATAATAGATAGATACTGCTTAACCAAGGGAAAAGTAATTCCCAGAAAGATAGAAAAGAAGGAGATGGCATCCTTGCCCCCAAGTGTAGGGACAAGGATGAAAGAGGACCTATTATATCTCTCACAATACTATGCAAGACAACAAGCCCCCAAAGATTAGGCTAACATTGTTTTCATAATATGGAGTTCCATAATAGGAACTGTTGCCCAAATTTCTCATTTCTGTGCAATTTAGCCTAGTCTACCTTGTCTGGCTTCCTCTGTCATATTTTTTCAGGTCTTTAGCTCAAACCTTTTCTCTAAACCCTCAAAACCCCTGAAAACCCTAAGTCCTCCATGTTTGAATGAGGTAAAAACCCTAAGTCTTGGCTCTTATGTTTCGCAGTTACTTTTTCAATCACTAAGAGCATGTTCTTATTTCTCAGTCGCGTTATCACTTTGCCTAGGTGAATATACCTTTTCTTCTCCGGACTCTGCATTTCACTTTGTTGCGTAGTCTGTGAATACATTGGAATATTCCTTCTACATCTTCTGACATAGCTTTTCTCTTCAGTCGCGAGGTCACCAGATCCATGTCATAAGCCTTTGTGAAGAGTGGGACCCTCTCAGTCAGTCGGGTAATCGCAAGAGCCTCAGTGAATATTCCCTTTTATCTCCTGACTTCGCTTTTCACTTTGTCGCATAGTCTCATGACCTTATCGAATATTCCCTTTGTGTTCCCAGACTTAGCGATGAGCCCTCAGTCGCGATGTCATGGAATAGTAATGTTACAAGTCACATAAAGAATGGGGCCCGCCCTCAGTCACTTGATCGCGAGAAGTATTCAATAGTTAAGGAAAACATCTTCTGACTTCACGATTTACCTTGGGTCGCCTTGTCGCCAGAGAAAAATGGTGACTCAGTGTCCCAGTGTGCAGAAAAGTAACTAGTGGCTGTGTGACAGATGGCATAAGACATGTGGATGTGGGCCCTCAGTCGGGTATTCGCCAGACGAAGTAAATTGGGTCACACGACTTGGCGACTAAGTATTTCTTTGCTTCATGTCACGTGATCGCGAGATGATTTAAGGGCATGCTTAGTTCTTCAGTGATTAAATGACAGCCTTCCAATGCAAAGCACAGAAGATCCAATGGTAGTCGCGTAGTCTGGTGATCAAAGTGCCCTATGAGAAAAGTACTCCCGACTCAGCGCCAAGGGTTAGTCGGGATGTCGCTAGAAAGGGTTAAGGGGCACATGCTAACTATTAAGATAAGATAAAGGGCTCGGTACTTGGTTCTCTCGACTTGGCAACTGTGTGGTCGTGCAGTCTCGAGATGGAGAGATAGCATCTGGCGACTTAGAGACAAGCCGTGGTGGTCTGGGGTGACAGTTAGTAGCATGGTCACCAGAAGAATGATGAGTTAAGTGAAATGCCTCACGACTTTGATATTTCACAGTCGGGATGTCGCTCGATCTGGACTCAGGTTTACCAAGGGTAAAGAGTGTATGGTCTCCAGGTCGTGAGATAGAACTATGGTTAAGGACCGATGCTCATGACAAGGAGACTTACGGTTAGTCGCGAGGTCGCAGGAATTTGAATTTGAAATATGGCGGCAAGTTTGACACTGTGAAACGCTCGGCAGCCATGGTTTCTGTTTGCTCGTGTTCCAGAATTGATCAGAGGGTTTCTAGTCACAAGAAATCATACACAGAGCAGTCTGCTGATATTTGAATAGATTTGTTCAGCATGTTGCAGAACAGAGCAGAATTATGGCTGAGTTTCCAGAAGTGCCAAGAAGAAGGAGAAGAAGTCTTGGGCGACGACAAGGAGAACACTTGGCTATGCATTGTTCACAGACAAGAGGGGCAGTTATTACAGAGAAGTATAGGTGAACAGGTGTGCATGACTATTCAGAGTGAACATAAATGCTACTATCCACCATCTACCAAATCTGATTTTCAATTGCCAGATCGA
>MU223449.1:956783-971956 GCA_018584345.1 Thuja plicata | reverse complement strand
TGCTCTGCCCCTTCAACCAATCAAAGTTGACCAACCTTTCATGAAGTGGGGCATAGATTTCATAGGTGTGATCAACCCTCCATCTAGTGCAGGACACAAATGGATAATCACTGCAATAGATTATTTCGCTAGATGGACAGAAGCAGTTGCCTTAAGGGAGGCCAATGAGAGTGCTATCCTGAACTTTTATGATGATTTAATTCATAGGTTTGGCACTCCTGATTCAATTGTTTCAGATAATGCACTGGCATTTATAGGCCTTAAAGTCTCATATTGGGCGGTTAAGAATGGCATTTATCTGAATACCAGCTCAAATTATTATCCCCAAGGTAATGGTTTGGCAGAATCCACAAACAAGAACCTAATCAGAATAATTAAGAGGACTCTTCAGGACAATCAAAGGGATTGGCATACAAAACTTAAGTCTGCCTTGTGGTTAGACAGAATTACCCCGAAGAAGATGATTGGTAATTCTCCATACATGTTGGTGTATGGTAGAGAGGCTGAACTTTCCATTTCAACAGAATTACCAGCTCTGGACTTAGCCACTCAGTATGCCCTGTTTGATAAAGAGGATCCCCTACAGATCAGGTATGCTCAATTGATGGAATTGGAAGAAATCAGAGACAAATCTATGAAAGATATGGAATTCCATCAGGATCAAACTAGAAGGAGCTTTGACAAAAGAGCCAGGGGAAAGAGCTTCAAGGTTGGAGATGTAGTTCTCAAGTGGGATGAGTTCAAGTCCAGACCTGGCAGGCACACAAAATTTAATTCCTTTTGGGGTGGACCATTTGTTATAACAAAGTGCAGAGGATCTAACACTTTCCAGCTTTCAACTCTTAACGGAGATGCCCTGCCAATCTCAGTGAATGGTTTCCACTTGAAGCCTTGCTTTGAGGTTAATCCCTCTGTGTAGGTCCTTGCTTTCTTGTAAGCAGTTCCCTATTTTTTCCTTTCCCTGCTCTCTAGTGCAGTTTCCATGTTTTTCAAGAAGTACACATGCACAGTTTTGCCCTGTCAAGTTTTGTGCTCAAGAAATGACTCCGTACCCAATGTATAG
The DNA here is from genome assembly GCA_018584345.1 of Thuja plicata. Taxonomy (NCBI): domain Eukaryota; kingdom Viridiplantae; phylum Streptophyta; class Pinopsida; order Cupressales; family Cupressaceae; genus Thuja; species Thuja plicata. Next base: position 970,893 of record MU223449.1, on the reverse strand, counting down.
TTTGATGTTGATAGGCTACTAGTTTTCATGTCTAGCAGGCTGACATCCTGCATGAGTCGCCAAAATGTTGCCCAAATTTTCCATCCTATGCAATTTGGCCTGGTCTGCCCTGTGTGACCGTCTAAATCCCTTTATCCCTCCTAAAAGTGTCTGTTTACCGATTTTTGGTACCAAGATCAATCAGGTGGATTTACTATATTTTAAATGGATTTAGGTAGTTTCTTAGTTTTGGTGTATCCGATTCATTTGCCTCTATTCAGAATGTCTATCCACTGTCATGTTTCGGGTTTTCCAGTCTACACTTAGCCAAATTTGTAAAACCCTCAAACCCTTAAACCCTAAGCCTTGGCGTTCTGTTTCGCTGTTACCTTTTTCATTTCACTTAAGGCATGTGTCTTATTTAAGTCACCTTGTCACGATCCCCTGAGCGAATATTCCAATTGTCTCCCCGACTTTGCTTTTTCCTTGTGTCGTGTCATCTCGTTCAGAATCAAAATATTCCTTTGGCCTTCTGAGACTTTGCAATTTCTTTCATGTTGGGAAGTCGCAGGATAACCATGTCATAAGGCTTTATACAAATGGGACCCACTGCTCAGTCGGGTGATCGTGAGAAAATCTAGACAGTTAAGAAAATGTTCTCAGACTCAGCAACTACTTCATGTCGCGTTATCGCCAGATCAATCATAGCTAACAGTTAGTCACGCCTTCAGTTGCATAGTCTCGTGATGAAACGACAGTTAAGAAATTTTAATCAAGACTTCGCGACTACCCGTCTGTGGTCTACAGTAATCCTTAGTTAGGATGTCGCCAGAGTAGGGTGATGACTCAGTTCTCCAGTGTGCAGTAGGTGAACCAATGACTGTGTGACATGTGTCACAAGGTGGATGGATATTAAGGATTTTCGGGTGGTCGCTAGAAGAAAAAAGAGGATTTGGCGACAATGAGACTAAGGTACTTTTCCTTCAGTCGCGATGTCTCAGAAAGATTTTAGGGTATACATGAAAATCTGGTGATTAAACGACGGCCATTAGATGAAAGAATCAGAGGATCCTATGGTGGTCGTGAAGTCTGAGAAAAAGGGTGCCCTGCAAAAAAATTCCTCCCGACTCAGCGATTAAGGTATGTCACGCAGTCGCCAGGCAAATTTGATGAATCAAAAAGGGCTCGCGATCTTGCGACTGAGGAAAGAAAAGACAACGTCGATCACTCACGCACAGGACAAGAGCAAAGCATAAGGGACTGTGAGTATGCGACAGACATGAAAGGAGGATTAAACAGAAAGCATCGCCCACTCGTAGAGAGCAGAAATAAGATAGCCAAGTTGAAAAAATGATTTGCAGAATGAATGAAAAGGTGTTGTTTGCCGATTTCTGTTGATTTCTCGATAAAATATGTATAAGTCTGCGATTTTCCCAGAATTTAAAAATATAAACGGGGGAAAAGATCAGATTTTTTTTAGAGATAGAAATATTAGATATTTTCTCAGGTGCTCAGATATTTTACGATGGAAAGATAAGATTTTGAAGGGGCAGATGATGCATTTTTGGGGCTGCAGAAGAGTTATTGCAATTCATAGACTTTTGTGACTCTTCTAGAGGGATAAGACTGCTTCTGTGAAGGGGCATTTATGTTGATATTTCCTGGGTATGAATTTTGGGTCACCAAGTGGTATTTTGTAAACTTTTGAAGGGCTAAGCGGTGGCGGGACAGGCCAGAATCTGATCAAGAAGTTATTGCTCTTAAAATGATGCAGTTGGCTAAATTGTATAAATATGAGTTAAAGACTCATTGTCGCCAGTTCTTCTTCCCTTTGGCTTGAGGTTTTTGTAACTTGTTCTAAGTTCTTAATAGAGGAAAAGAGAATTTGTAACTCATTGTGAAAGATAATATGCAGAGTTTGTAATTCTTGAAGCCAATTTATTGAATTGTGTCAGCCTTGTCTCTTTTCTTCTATTTGTATGCGTTGTAGATGGTAGATGGGTTAACTGTGAAAGATTTTATTTCCTCTTAATCATGTCCCTCTGTAGCATCTACTTGCAGAAGAGTATGTTTTCTTGCAGGTTGTAACTAGTGTCTTATGTTTAAGTTGTTAACCGTGAAGTCTTTTCCTCTTAACAAGTTTAATCCTGACCTTGTTATGAAATATTTATGCATGCCTATACAAGAGATTTATGTTTTACCTCCAATTCAAAGTTAGTTGACCCATGGTTTTATCCTGTGTGTGTTATTTTTTCATGTCAAATTTGGTGCATCACCTAGTAGGTAGTTTTCTTTCAGTTATTTCCCTTTCCATGCAATCCTTCTAACCCTTTTCCCCTCAAGTTTACTTTCATGTTTAAGAGCAAGCTAAGGTGATTATCCAAGAGGAACCAACCTAGAATCTGGAGGTCTCATCTCGGTTAGTAGAGGTCCCACAACCTTGAGATGACTCCCTTGTTATACTAGATTATCAAGACCAAGAGAGCTTGAGATCAGAGGCGCAAATTCAGTGTATAACAATAACTATGACCATAACAATAAGCCATGTGAAAACAAGCCAATTGAATTTTAGTAGTCACTAAGTCATCATTAGTATGTCTGATAGATTCACAAGAAGGAAAAATAAAGGAATACATCCTAGGAGAAGATGGGGTAGGAGCTTGATTCTCCATAAGATCATCACTAAGAGGGAGAGCATTAAGGGAATTCATATCATTCCCCGCTAATGTCTCATTACTAGAAGAAATCCCAAATGGAGGTAAAGAGTCTATAGTGTTTTCTTCTTTCTCTAAAATGTCTACATAAGGAGAGTGTTTTTTAGAAAAAGAGTCATCATCATGTATGAATATGTCATCCATTAATAAATCACCCTCTTGTATCAAAGCATCTTCACAAGAAGGGAATAAATCAATGTCTTTATCCAAGGGTTCATCCCAAAAAGTAGAATCAACCATAATGGTTTCATGAGGAAGAGAGTAATCGACATCCAAATCTAAAGGTTCATCCCAAATAGGAGGATTATCCTCCCCATCAATAAAGAACATTGTAGGAGTGCCTAAAGCTTGATATCTAAAGGGGGAAAAATTATATTCTAAAGTAGGCTCATAGAAAATACATATATTAGGAGAAGAATTAACATCTAACCCTAACTCATTTATATGGTAAAAGTCAATTGAAGAGATTGTAGAGGAGGATAAAATAGGAATAGGGTCAATGGATATCTCATTCAAACAAATTTCATACTCACTTCCATGTACCTCATTAAGGGATCTATCCTCTTTACCAACAAAATCCTCGTCAAAGTATTCAAAACAAAAATCATACATGTTGAACACAATGAAAAATGTAAATGTTTTTGTATTTTTAAAGAAATATTGTGATTTTTATGAATTTTGAAATTTAAATGCAAGAGAATAAAAGAAAACCTACTTCTATATGCATGCAATATCTATTTTGAAATGTAAATCTAACACCAAAAAGAAAGAGTTGTCTATCGCAGGTTCACCAAAATGTAAACTAGAAATATAATGTTAATAGAATAAGAGTGTTTTGATACTCAAATTACTTATCACCTTAAATTTAATGTTTAGTGTGGAGGGATAAATAAGATATTCCCTTTTATTCTCAAATTCACAAAGGAAGGATCCAAATTGATCAACCCAAAAGGATCAATGCATAAATGAATCAAACTATTAGAAATAAGAATAAAGAAGGAGATCCTAGGTTTCCCTCTTAAAATGTGTGCGAAAATGTGTGATAGATTAAGAATGATTAAGGATTTGAATTGAAATGGATAGGAGGAATTCACTAATCATGAAGAATTACAAATCAAAGAACATTTTTTTCTGAGGTCTGTACTCTATTTTTTGGAAAAAAAGAAGTATGATCTCAAACCGAAACGCAAAGACGAACAAAACCCAGAAATATTTTTTTGATCCGACACCATCTTATGAAAAAGGTCAACCTTGACCCACAAATGTCAACCCTAAACCAATAATTTCGACCTTGACCTACACAGGTCCGACAAAGAATCTATTCATAGAGTCTGAAAGAAAGCCAAAAAGGGTATCTAGATCTGAGTCCAAATCCGCAGTCCCAAACCTGTACCTACAAGAAAAAGAGGTTTTTTTGTTGTGGGGGAGGGGTTTTCCTTAGTCAAACCCCAATTTAGGAATTAACCTTGAAATAAATAAAGTATAAAATGCTATCAAGTAGTAGAATTGAATCTAACAATGAAACTATGATATTGAATAGATATGCAGTTATAATTCAAATGTAAGCAAGTATGTAGATTTGAAAGCTTGGACTCAATAGAAACCATAAACCTCCATGATTTTATGCTTTGAATCCACCTTGAAGAGAATGAATGAGTGTTGAGGATGTACAAAGGATCTTGAAGGAAGATCACACCACCATGATGGCTAGATCTAGGGTTTGAATTATGAATCTTGCATGTTTGAACCTAATCCCTTCAAAGGTTTGAAAGCTTGAATCCTTGATCTTCAATGGAGAAATTGAATGCTTGAGATGAAGACTTGAACACCTTGAAAGCTTGGAAACATGGAGAACAATGGATGCTTGAACCTTTTGCTTCTTGACAAAATCTTGGTTAGAGCTTTTTGCACTTAGAAGACTTAGAGAAAATGAGAGAGAAAGGCTTCCTTTTATATGAAACTAGGGCACAATCTTATAAGGAGGCTGACATAGGAGAATTAAATCCTAATTGGACCCATGCCCCTAGAAGTGGACCTAAGTTAAATATAATTTAGGAATCACCACTTTGGAACCTGAAACATCTGACCCGGAAGCGGGAATTAACTTTTTGCAAAGACCGACGTCCAGAAACTGTGGGACCCTGAGATTTGAACCCTGGGTCAAGGTCAAGGTCAAACTTGGCCTAGGTTAGGTTCAAGGTCAACCTTGACCTAGGTTAGGGTTGAGGTAGACATAGACCCAAAAGGTCAACCCTGACCTTGAGGTCCAAGATCTCAGGTTTGTAGTCCAAAATGCAGAAAACTGGATAGAAAGAAGTGGACAAAAAGGCAGAATAGGAGGAAAGCCAGGTCAAAGTCAAGAATCCATTCAAGGTGCTTGATATGATCCCAAACCACCTAATCAGAAGGCTAAACTAGTCTACCATGGATTTTCTTCCATTTTCTGACTATACACTTCTAATCTAGCAGTCATTTGTCTAAGCATATCAGCTAGACCTGGATCAACATTTCCTCTCCCATGAACCATCTTGATTCCCTCTGCAATTGTAGGTTAAATCTCAATCTGCTACCCCAAAACAATACCAACTAGGGTTAGGGTTTCAAGAAGGAACTAGATCTTACTATGCTTTGATACCACCTAATGCAAGTTAGGACGATGATGGGGCCTAGGGCACACCCAAAACCAACCAACCTTGCCAACAATGCGGAAACAACACAGTGAGAGAAGAAAATTCAATGATCCTTTATATTAACTCATTCAAAATCATTACATGCCAGGCTGTAAGGCCTTCCTGGCTTCAGCCATATATTCAATGAATTACAATAAGATCTTCATACAACAGAGATCACAGATGTTCGATCTCAATATCTAAACATTTTCCTTTTTTTCTCTAAGATTGATACCTAAACTAAGAACATACAACCAAATATATACAAGAGCCCAACAATGAAGTCGATGCTCAAATCCATCAGAGATACCCAGATTTAGGTCCACATAGATCCCAATGAGAGATCCTAAATCAACTCAACAATGGGAATTAAATGAAGAACTCAGCCAATGATCTAACTCCCAAAATAGATGTCTCGGGTAGATGGTTACCGAAAATCAGCAACCTGTTGGTAAAGCATAACCGAGCATCAGAGAACCCATCAGTAAAGAAATCACTGAAACCCATCACTAAAGAATGACCAAGCAATAGGAAACAAACATACATGAGCAACAGAACCTAAGTTACAGAGATAAGCATGCCCGAGCAGCAAAACCCAAGCAACAGAGAACAAACTAAAGAACTAAATCACACATCTTTTTGGTTGAGTAGGATTGCCAATGACCCAAGATGCTCCCGCATCAAAATATCACTTTACAAAGTTGTGATTGGAAAACAAAGACTCTACACGACCCCCCATGACACTTTATAATTTAGTGCGAGTACAATAATATGGTACATCATGTGTGCAAAAATCCTATAAGACTTGGATGGAAACTAGAAATGTGTCTACAACTAGTGCTTAGAAAGAATGTTCAACTGAAAATAAAGGACAAAAACTCAAGAAAAACTTGAAAAAACTACACACATGATTAGTGCATGAAATCACCTTTGTGATGAATGCTTCATTTTCTGAAAGTGGACTCTGGCTATCCAAGTTAGGGTCATGTGAAGAAAAGCACCTATTAGGGCCGAAAGGTGAAAAAATGGCCCACCCCTCTTATGTACATGGAGGCATGGGTTTGATCCATTATGGGACCATCAGATTAGTATGTTAGAAAAGAGTGCCCCCTCCTAGATGGATAGGGCCCAAGAAGAGTTGAACGAGGGAATGGGTCTTATGGTTGCTCTATGTGCCACCCCCATAACCACCAAGAAAAATAGAAGGCAGAAGCAAAACATTGCCATAATGATGCAAATCCACATAGAAGTGGACATTTTGAGGGATATTGCAGATGAAGAAACAATTGTCTTACCCACTACAAAAATGGAATAAATTCCAAGGCCTTAGCATTCACGCTATGAGCTTACCTTTATATCTTCTTGAAATATTATTTTAGCGCGACCAAGGGGAAATGGGTGCCACCTTGGATAATGTGTGCCACACAAGGAGGAAGCACCAAAAACATCAAGAAAGAGTGATGTGCCAACCAAGGTAGTAAAGGAACCGACAAAAGAGATACTGACCAGCAATGAATGCACACACAATATGGAAATTACTGAGGAGGCCACTGCCACAAAGCAAGTGTGGGCCATTAGATCTTAAGTATGCCAATATTTTTATCCATCCACAAATCTTCTTGGAAAGATGAAGAATTTCCAACAGGAAATGAAGAAATGTTGGTCAAAGCAACGAGTCTGCGTAGGCAATATTGGCAAATGCAATCCAATCCTCCGATTGAGAGCACATGGTAGGTCACCACAAGTCAACCAATCACGCACCATTCATTGTAGGAACCCTTCAACATATGGATGAAAAATAATCTTCATGAAATAACATGATGGAACCAACTGGTCATTGAAGAGCCATCTTGCAAAAATTCCCAAACTCAACCAGTGGGCGGTGAGCCTTCACACCAACTGTACTAAAATAGTCTGACAAATTAATAGAAACCCACATGGGTCACAACATGTGAGCCTTTCAACATATTTTGATCAATGTTAGGATAAACTATCCTATACCCAGGAGCCAGTCTACAGACATCCTCCAGAAAAGAGATGTTATCAACACTAGATTATGTTGAGATAATGAAGTAATGAGATATTGAGGTGATTACAAAGGTACAAAGGCTATCCTTATATAGGAAAGAGCATATAGGAAATATGGACAAGGTTGAGACAAGTGCCTCAACTTGGAGGAAGGAGACTTATGATAGAACTCAACAATACCCTCTAAGATAAGGTGGAGTCCAAGTTGGACTCAATGATATCCATCTCCCCAATTAATAAATGTACCTAAGTAAACTACAGTAAAGAGTAAACAGTGATCTATTTACTCCAAAACAATGGTGGTTTTTCTTTCTTAGACCTTAAACTTTTATCACCTTTAATATAATCTAGAAATCATAACCTGAGAATAATTCCTTGGAATTGTATTTTTTGGCTTGTTGTGGATGTTGGGAAACATGCCATATGATGCATCCATGATATTTTGGTTATAGGTTGTTCTTTTCTATAAGTTGGATTAGAAATTTCCCAACAAACAAGTAAGAGCTGCTTTGAAAGTGCACTGTATTTCCTTGTTCTAGTCCTTTTATTTCCCATTGCTCAAATAGAAGCAAGAAAAAAAATATTCTTTAATCCTTCTTTACTTAATAACTTGCTTTCACACTCCTCCAGAAACAAAATTCCTTTGTAGCTTCCCTAAAAAATGTGTCCTAGCCTCACAAATCCCTTATATTCTTAAATAACGAATGAAATTTACAATTGTCTAATTTATTTTTTTTTTAAAAATTTTATATATACCCTTCTCTTTGAAAGGGTAGGTCACCCACGCGATCGCTCATGAGGTTTTGACCCCTACCGGGACTTGACATAGTAGGAATCAACTGATTCAGACTTTGCCGAGTCTAAGTGGGTCGAGTCTTTCTAGGCGCTATGGCATGTTGGCAGCCAAACCCCATTAAACATTAAAAAAACTAGAAGTTTGCGCTTCTATTGTTCTATTCTTTGCTCAAAATAGAAAATTTTTAAAAAGTAAAGTGCCCTTTTCTATATCTCAAAACTACGATTCTAGTCTTATAAATTTTAGATATTATTTCAATCACAAAATGTTGAACAAATTCACTAGAAACTATATGTAGGTATATTAATTTATGAGATGATATTGATTTGGAAATATAAAAAATGCTAAATAAATTCAGAAATTTTTTAAAAACATATAAAACACTAGGCAAGAGAGTCCTCTTCAAAAATATATAATTTATTTGGTTATTGGTATAGTTTTGATAGAGGAAAAGTTCTGGGAGACAAAAACTATTGATTTTAGGCAAGTTCAACTTTGAATACTTATAACGGGAAAACTATAGATCAAAAACACTTCTTTCTTTTTTTCTGCACTATCTATACATGTCATATAAAACATATTCTCAAATTGCAAAAAAATAATAATGTTTTACTTATAATTATTTGGCGGGAAGTAAACCCCCTGAATTGTAGTATTTTTGAGGAAACGAAAAAAATAGACCTAAAATTTTCAAAAAATATATTAATTTCACACATTTCATCAGTTTACATCATCTTATTTCACATATTTCACACATAAAATTCATCCTATTTCACACATTTCATCTGTTTACACCATCTTCAAATTATTAGCAAAAATGTGACTCTTATGCCCTTGAAGTTTTACAGTTTTGGTGTTGTTAACCTTTTCTTTTGTACAAGGGTGATAGCTTATTGTGCTTTTACCCTTACCATACTTGAAATGGTGAGAATGGTATTCGCTATTGCAATACAAAATAAATGGGAAATGCATCAAATGGATGTAAAGTCTTTGTTTTTTAAATGGAGTTTTGGAAGAAGAGGTTTATGTTAAACAACCTCCAGGATATGAGATCAAAGGAAAAGAAGGTAAGCTCGACAAGTTAAATAAGGCATTATATGGATTGAAACAAGCTCCCATATTATGTTACACTAGGATTGATGAATACTTGAGTAGTAGAGGATGAACAACATGAGTCCAAGTTAGCCAAATTTGTATATAAAGGTAAATCAAGAAAGAAATTTTTTGATAGTTTTTTTGTATGTTGAGGATTTATTTTTTGTTGGAGATCTCTCTATAGATTACCTTAAGGATGTCATGGAAACATAGTTTTATATGACTAATTTAGGATTACTGTTTTATTTTATACTCCGTTTTGGGTTTCAGGAACACTGTACAACCATTTTTACTTAGTCAAAAACATAGTTTGATATGACTGATAAATATGATTGATGAAGTATTTTCTTGGTATTGAAGTTACTGAATCTGAAGATGCTATTTTTATATGTCAAACTAAGTATGCAAAAGACATATTGAGAAATTTTAAGATGCTGAATTGTAAGCCAACTAAAACATTGATGGAACCTAGTACACAATTCAGTAAGAAAGATCAGAGGTCAAATGTTGATCCGCCTTTATGTAAGAGATTGGTTGGAAGTGTCATGTATTTGACAACATCAAGGCCCAATATAATGTTTTATGTAAGTTTATTATCCAAATATATGGAGTCTCCTATGAGTACCCATTGGCAAGCTAGAAAAAGAATCTTAAGATATGTTGTCAGAACAAAAAAAAATTGGCATTTTGTATACATCAATTTCAGATTTTAAATTAATTGCATATTCTGATAGTGATTTTTCAATCAGTGTTGATGATAGGAAAAGCACATCTGGGTATGTGTTTAGTTTTGGATCAGGTGCAGTAGCTTGGGCATCAAAGAAACATCTCATTGTGACTTTATCATCGAATGAGGAAGAATATGTTGGAGTGACAACAACAACTTGTTAGACTGTTTGGATGAGAAGGATTTTGACTAAGTTGCTACATGGAGAGGAAGAGTTGACTTAGATTTATTGTGACAATAAATCCATTGTTGCACTAGCAAAGAACCATGTTTTCCATAATAAAAGTAAGAATATTGATATTAGGTTTCATTTCATTCAAGAATTGGTAAATGGAAATCAAATTTTTATGGAGTTCTACAGATCAGAAGGTCAATTTATAGATATATTTACAAAAACCTTGGCAAAGGAGTTGTTTGTTCAATTCATAGAGAAACATTGGAGTTTGTACATGATATAATAATAGTTCTACATGGTAGAATTTAAGGGGAAGTATTGGAAATAATTATAATTTATCCCTTGCCAACACTGACTCATTTCTCCCCATGCCACCAAGTGCATGATACATAATTTGTTCTTATCTTGATGTGTCTGGGAGAAAATCTGATTTGCAAATCAGATTTGTACTTATCTTACTTTTCCTGCAAAGAATCAATTTTGTGTTGTCTTTTCTTTTCATGTCTTCCAAGTCTCTAAACTGCATCTTCTTCACCGACAAGGGACTCTATAAATAAGTTTTTTTATTGTTGCATGATGCATCTCTCTAAATTTAAGTATTAAAGATCTCTGAACTTTGTCAAGCTCAATTTATGTACTTCTCAATAATTTATTGATTAAATTTCCATTTTGTATGTTGTAGCATACAATTTTGATTCCTCTGTTAGTTCACATGATCTTTTCAGTAATTTTCTCTGAGTATTGGTTGAATTTATATTCTCCATTTTTGTTTATCTCATATACTCTATTTTTAATAGATGAATTATAAGTTTTTCTTCTATTGTTTATTTACTTCCATTTGTCATTTATATTTCAAAAACCTTTATGGAAAATATTTTCTCTCAATATTAGGTTGTCAATATTTTGTGAATCAAGCCCTCGATAGGAATTACAAACATTAGTCTCTGAATTATGGTTTAATTGCTTGTTGGAAATATTAGCTCTTTATTTTATATATTTGTCTAGTGGCTCTAAATTCCACAACAATTTGAATGTTGTTTCAATTTCATCATAAATTGAAGATTATTTTATTCTATGCAAGTTGAAATTAGACCATATCCAATTTCTTGAAATGGCTGCACAAAACTATCTGTGGTAAATGCTTCCTGATAACCAGTAGAGTTTAGCCGTGGCTCAATTAATCATTGGCACGGAGGTCATAACCAAAATTATTAATGGAAATGTATTTTTTTATCTTTATTGTACTTACTAAAAGGTGATGCCTATAAATGGTAAAATCAATTTTTCTCTCAAATCCTTTTGTCATTATTAGAAACCTTTCGATTGTGTTTCTCTAGTTGACTCTCTAATTTCCTATAAGAAATATACTACCTACGAGTCCAGATATTTTTGAGGAAGCCAATGATCTTATTGACCTTAGTTACTTGAATGAGCCTTCACTTATTTATAATCTTCAACAAAGATATGAATTATTTAAGTCTTTGATATATAAATATTAGTGAAGGGTTTTGGAGATAGCTAGACACCTTTAAATAATTTTTAACTTTTTAGTAGGTCTATAACAATGATTAACACAAACATCACACTAACTCTGATTATTTTTGTTTTAGTTCTTGTTTGTACCCTAAGAAATTTCTATATAAACTTAGTACTCTTCTCTGTATCTACATGTGTTAACCCTCTAGCTCAACATTTCATTGCATTCCTAGAATCTACCAATGCACAAGCATGTTTTGAATACTGATGTTGAAGATGCAAGGTATTAGAAAACAATATTGTTGGTGTTCCTAGAGGAGATCTTGGTTCTCTTTTTAGTGCACAATCCTATAAGAGGACCACTTCCTTTCAATAGTAGAGGAAGTAATCATTAGAGAATGAATACAAATGCTAATTTATTAATTTTTTGGAATGGTATGCCATGGTGTTTGGTTGGTTTTCCAAGTCACTCCTTTTTGTTCTCTAGTAGAGATTTAACCATAGAAGGATGAAGGCATTCCTTAATAATAGTTTTTTATTAGATTGCTTCTGATTTGAAAGTCTTGAATATTCAATATTTTGGCTCCTAAAATATTAATACATATCATTATTCAACCCGAACACATGGTAATTTTCTAGTTGATTCATTATCTATAATACTATATATATACATTATGATAAAACTAGAGGACATAAATCATGCACATATAAATAGACCTAGTTTGGATGGTAGAAATTGGGTGGTTATATGATTATCTTTGTCTTGTGTAAAATTGAACTTAATTCTGAATAAGAAATAGAAGATTTTGACACTAGTACATTTGACCTCATTTTTCTACTAAAATTATCAACCATTAATTAAAAAGGTTTAGGTTGGTCAGATTCTAGAAGGAAAAAATTGTTTTTTTTTAATCCATGCCAGTGTTGGTCAAAATTTTGACCAATACCATGTCGATTGAAATATCGACAAACACGAGCATATAACTTTAAAAAAAAAGATTTCAATTCTCATTTCATTTTTACAGGCAAATTATATGAAATGTTGCAACGCGCGAAGGATATCCATCTTCTAAGCTACACACCAAGGGATATAGGAACAAAGCTTATTCCAGATCGTGAAGAGCCAGACCCTACGCTAGCAGCATATCCAACACCCGAGGTTAATAGCATATTCCATCATTTTATGTTATCAGCACGTTAATGAACAGAGGGATTTAATAACCCTATTAATCTATTTGGCATATGTGGCTGTAAGATTGATTATGTATCTACAGCATCAGGTATGTGGTTGAACAGTCTATATGTTGTGTGTTATGAAACCAGTAGAAGCATTAACGTCTCATTTTAAATCCCTTTGATGCATTCACAGTTAGCTGCCATTTAATTAACTGGTCTTCATCTTACACAATCGGTGTGGAATAAATAAATACCTTTAATTGTTGCCGTCACATGAATAAATCCATTTGATTTTTTTTATCTAGTTTTTTTTTAAATTTACATGGACTCTGTCAGACCAGGATTCAAAACCCATTATCCTCAGCTTTGATATGAAGTTCAGCCCTAACTTGTAATTTCGCCATGAGATTTCCAATGTCATGGGTTGAAAGATAAGTTAGGGTAATTTTTGTGCATATAACAAACACTCAGAACCGTGCAGAGTGTTAAATTTGCTTCTTGGTCAATGCCCTAGTTGGTATATGTGGTGAATGAAACAAAGAAATGTTGAAGAAATATAATAACTGGATATGTTCCATGCATATCCATCTCTTTGAAAGATAATATGACACCTATCATTACATACATTGTGGCCCTGTAGCCGACTGTCATATCAGTGGGTAAGATTCAAAACCATTAAGGTTACATGATCCATTTATGTCGCTGATGTGATGGATTCCTGACTTTCAAATCCGTAAAGACTAGATGATCATTACATTGGATGGAGGAGCATGTAATCTGAATTATATTTCCAACTTCTTGTTAAGACCATTATTCACACCTTCTAATGAATAACCTTGATCATTTTGTGTTTGTCCTGCTTTATTGAACATCTCCAATAAATGAGATCCTTCCATTAATCAGTAGTACAATCCATGGGCTCCTTTCCGAGAGAAGTCCTTGTTTGCATGGTATGCTTCACATTATTTCCATCTAAATTTACTAGAGCAGAACAATTTTCTCTTACATCTTTAATATCCATCCTCATTTCCTTGCTATCCTTGAAAATATATTTTTTATCTATATCATTTGAGATTCTTTCTTTATTATAAAATAACATGGCCTTACAAAAATAATAATTTCCATTGGTAAGTCAAATCTTGCTTCACTTGTTACTTAGGAAATCCCATATCAACATTAAAAAATTTGTACCTGCTATGTGTTTAATATGGTAATAAATGTTGGAGACTTGAGCCTCTTTTTTGTCATATTGTTTTGTCCATATTTCATCATCTA
>MU223449.1:904578-920371 GCA_018584345.1 Thuja plicata | reverse complement strand
ATGTTTATTTTCATAGATTAAACTTGCATTTGTATTTCCTTTCATAGATTAATCATGCATTGTTATCATTTAGACTAATTTATTTTCATGCATTGCAATCATATAGAGTAGATCTCATTTTCATGCAATTGAATCTCTCATTTCATGGTGTACTAGCATAGGCATAACTAGGTCAATCTGAGGGCCTCCATTTTAAACCTTTGCACTCCATGACTAGAAAGCTATGGATCAATATTTGAGGCCTCATTCTTGAGAAACCTTGAATGGAATGATTCATAGAAGTGTGACACATTTTCATTACACAATTTCCTTTTGAAATGATTGTATCTATGTACATCTTTAGCTATAGTATAGTTTATTGTAGAGGTTTTTTTGTAATGCCAAATATTATATGTATTTGCACATAGTTCTCCTCATTGATCAATATATGTAATTTTTATAATTGCACTTTCATTCAATAGTTGATTTATGATAAGAACTGGGAACCTGGCAATAATTGTGAACTATTTAGTCTAAACTTAGGTGGTGGTTCTTGGTACACAGTGCTTCCTAGTGATAGCTATAAATTATTGACTCCAATGTAGATGCAAAAGAATTTCCTCTCTTACATGTAGACATCATCTTGCACTTAGTAGAATGACATGGTTGAAAGAAAGTTTAACTAAAGTTCCCAGGGGTAAAACCATACTCACACCAAGTAATAAGAAAATTTTGTCAGAATTCCTCCCTGCTCTTCCACACACAGAGAGCACTATACCCACAATCTTGAATCGGTTGTGAGAACACTTAATGTTTACTTTCTCCATTCTACATCGCAAAGAAATAAAAATAGAGTACCAATACAACAACAAAAGCCCAGGGTATCATAAGTCTTAATAATGGCAAATATTATATGTATCTGAACATTTTTTAATAATTCCAGTCATTCAATAATTGATATAAATGTTGTGTGGTTATAAACGCAAAAGGTGAATACTAATCCCAACAAGAAGAGTCTCATACATATTTTATATATTTATTTATACATATTTTATACGAAAATATATAATTTTTTTTTTAAAAATGGCACAGGCTGTCACAATTTTGACACAAGGCACTTAGCATATCGACGTCGATGCTATACAATCAATGACATGTTCAACCACTATTTGTCACACTTTTGACACATGACACTAAGCATATCGACACCAAAGCTATACAATCGACGACAAGATCAACCAGTGTGCGTCGCAATTTTGACACACGACACTTATCTTTTTGACACCGATGCTATACTCTCAATGCCTTCATCGAGCAGAGTTCATCGACATTTAGACTGACGTTGGTCACCTTGGTGGAAAGCAGGGTCTAGGCTGGACCAAACATTTCAACGCATCTTCCATCGATGCTATACAATCGATGAAATGATCAACCACTGTTCGTCATACTTTCAACACACGACACTAAGCATATCAACACCAAAGCTATACAATCGATGACAAGATCAACCATTGTGCGTCACAATTTTGACACACGACACTTAGATTTTTGATGCCGATGCTATACTCTCGACGCCTTCATCAAGTAGATTTCATTGACATTTAGACTGACATTGGTCGCCTCGGTGGAAAGTAGGGTCCAAGCTGGACCAAACATTTCAACGCATCTTCCCTCGATAAATCCACCTTAGTTGTGTCGAAATAGAAACGATGGTTTAGTGTGTTCTAAAATTGACGAAAAAAGACCGACGACAATAATCATCATTTTACAGACTGATTGGTGTCTAAATTGTGACAAATCATCATCAAAAATAGGGCTAAAATTTACTAGTGTGAACAACTGAAATAATTTCTTTTGGTAGAGGGCCCTTTGATTCTTTAGCTACCAATTGCATTTGTTTCCTTTCTCTATCAAAATAATTACTGGTGGCCTTAGCTATGCAAGAGTTTTTTTTCATTCAGTTTTTTCTATTTACATTGAACTAAGAAAACTGATACTCAACCAAATAATTACTAACTATTACAAATTAAAATTTGAGATGTAAAGCAAATCAAGAAAGAAAAAGATGTGAGAAAAGATTCAATACAATGCTTTTTTAAACTATTGCCACTAGAAATATATCATATTTTCTAGCATTGGAAAATTATTTGAATTTTTCAATTCTAGATAAGTTCATATGTTTATTTTAAATCCTTAAATTATGGCCTTTTCAAACAAAATTTTGTTATTAGAATGTTTTTTTAATTTTTCTATAAAAAGTGTAGGAAAATTAATGTTAAACCCTACTTATACTCAAACTTTGGCAACATCTTCTATGTAAATACAAAACATGCTCTACAGGGCTAGTCAACATGGAATCACCATTACATATCACTAGTAAAAAACAAAGCCTTTTTTGAAGATGCATTTGGTTTGTCATGAAGATATGACACAATAACAATCCATCTATGATGAATCTATTTATTATTATCCCTCTAACAATGAATATTTTTGCTAAATATATTTAATCATAGTAAATATCCATTGGCTTGTCATGCCTCTAAACTTGATAATCACATTCTCTTGTATTCACTATTTTCGAAGAGAACATTGACTATTTCGAGTATCTTATCAACTTTCACCTCATGGTATGTGAGGTCATAACATTTGTTAAAGTTTTTGTTTTTGGATTTATTAAACATTTTTCCAAATTTTTTGTAGGGATTTAGAAAACTTTAAAGACGGATTTAACTACTCAAATGGTTTTTGAATTGGTTCTAGGAAAACAATATGTGCGGCTTTAGCATTTTATGTCCATATAACACTTTTTATTTCTAGATTTCCTATTCTGTAGGAGTTCTAACAATCCTCTTGTTTTCACCATTATTTGGACAAATAAAGCACAAGTCTCTCCTCCTCTTGAATAATATATACATCTTAGTGGGGCTTTTGGGTAATTAATACAGACTACTATATTTTTGGGTTTTATTTTTTTCTTGGTTTTGTGCTCAATTAAGATGCAGGTGTGTTGGAATTGAGGTTTCAAAAAGTGTGTTGAATGAGGCTAGAAGAAGCCTTACAAAGCTTGTGTTAGGACTAGAACTTAGTGTCCTAGAGTTGGTATATAAAGATTTTATCAATGGTTTCCTACATGTGAAAATTTATTATCTTGAACAAGTCTGCCTAATATGCCTTGGACTCAGTCTTAGCAATTTGACAAGAGCATACACTATAAAATGTTCTTGCCAGTGGACATTTTTACCCAGTCAATTCCTTTTTTTTTTGCAAATTGTGTTAAACCTTATCAATCCCTATCATGATAGTATATTAACAAACATTCTTCTAGACAAACTAGGGGGGAGGTGCCTTTGAGGTAAACAATATTAAAAGAATCATTTTTTAATCAAACTTTAGTTATACCATTATCTCTAGTCTACTTGTGTGATCATGAACCACTTCCCGCAACTTGAAGTCCATATAATATATATAAGTTACCTCTAAATATTTTTAAAATTTATAATATAATACTACTATATATTCAATATTTATATAAATTTATTTTTGAATTATATTTTATAATTTAAAATTACCATTATATACAAAATTTAGTACAATATAAATTACCATATTTTATTTATTATATCATTTTAAAAATATTTGTTAATTATTTATTTAGAGAGAGGAAGAGAGAGTGAGAAATAATGAGAAAGATAAAGATAGAGAGGATGGTAGAGATATAAAGATACCCATATATATCCTTCTCTCCATCTTTCTCTATATATAACTTCTTAGGTATATATCCCTCCCTTCATCTATCTATATTTCCTTCTATCTCTCTTCCATGTCTCTATCTCACCTCTTCCCTACATCTCTATCTTTCTCTTCTCTATATTCCCCACTATTTCTACTTCACAATCTCCTTCCTTCGCTCCATCTCTCCCTCCATTTGTATTATATCTATTTGTACATTTAGACTTGTTATCTATGTACATAGATCAATTATAAGCATTTTCCCCTTTTAATTGAACTCATTCTCCAATAGGTTTCTTTTAAGTCCATGCAATACAATTAAAGGTTCTTTGCATATCATATTTATATAGCTAATATTCCATTTTTTTTATGTTAACATTCTTTAATCATTTCAAATATACCCTAAACTTTATTATGAGTTTTTCCTTTTTCAAAGATAGTTATTAAAAAATATTAAAATTAAAAATAGAAATTTTAAATATTGAAGATGAGATTTTCATTTATTCTCTAATGTTTTTTTAACATTTTCAAAGATTTTTTCCCTAAACAATGGAAAGATAGAAATCATAACATACCTTCATTCATTTATCTTGATTCTAGTTGTTAAAAACTAAAAAGACAAAAATTAGAGATTGTAATACTTTTATATCTATATAATTATTTTTATATTTAAGAGATTTATATTTAAAAAATATAAGATTAAAATTATGATTGAATAATGTACTATTTAAATTATATAAATTGTAAATAATTAATCAATTAAATTGTACAAAAATATTATAACATTAAATCAACTTCTAAGGAAAAAATAGTAAAATTAATTAAAAAAATTAATTGTTTTTATTAAATAATTAGAAAGGATTATTAATTTGATATATACAAAAATGAAATGATATTAAGACAATATTCAAGAAATTTATAATATTGTGATGGTGTAAACTACATCTTTTAAAATACAATTTATTATTTAATATGACTTAATATTTTAATGTAGAAATCTATAGTTCCAAAAAAAAGAAAAATTATGTGTAGTTGAACTCAAGGTACAAATTAACCTTTTTTTTTTTTTCTTTTTATGGGCACAATTTCCTATTCTAATAGACTTATTTGTTAAATATTCATGAATGGTCCAATCTTTGTCTATTATGCAATCGCATTAGACCCAAAGACAACTTGGTGGTATAAATCCCAGTTTTGTCTACAAGCATGAAGTTGTCCTTGGAACCATGGTCTTAATGAAATTAAAATAAAAACCAAATATTTAGCCATCCTATCCCATCTTACACTTTAGTATAAGCATAAATTTGTTTAATTTTTTACAATTTGATGTTCTAGTAATGTACGATAATAATAAAAATTGTATTCAATTCATGTTTCACATCATACCCTAATCAATTTTAAATCATGCACTCAAATCACGTCTATTACAATTATTGGAGAACATTTACTGCATTCAAGACACAATCATTTATATATTCACATTTTAATGTATACATGTATAGTTACAAAAAATATATTTTTTGTGTAGTTGAACTCTAGGTAAAATTAGCAATTTTCTCCTTCTTTCTATTTATGGGCACAAAATTTTAGTCTAATTGACTTATTTGTCTAATTCTAATGACGAGTCTAATCTTCGTTCATAATCCAATCCCATTAAAGACGTATACACAAATTGGTTGTATAACTCTAATTATGTTCACAAGCATGAAGTTGTCCTTCCAACCATGGTGCTAAGGAAACTAAACAAAAATAATTAAACCAGCTATTTAACCAACCTATCCCTATCTTAAACTTTGGTCTAAGGCTAAATTTGCTCAAACTTTTACGATTTGATGTTATGTTAATATATAAAAAATAATTATATTCAATTCAACTCCCACATCATTTCCCTGATCAATTTTAAATAATGCACTCAATCACCTCTACTACATAAATATTTGAGAGCGTTTATTCTATTTAAGAGAACAATAATTCAAATTTGATCAAACTTTTCCTAGTGCATATCAATCACCTAGTAATTATAATTTTCCTTAGAATCCATCTTGATAGCATTATCATGACGCGAAAACTATAAAAGAAAACCATTTAATTATTTTAGGATATTTTTTGGTGTCCCTAGCCCGAACCTTTCACCAATGAAGTAAACTCACCCTCCCACTACCATTATTTTGCATGTAGGTAGTAGGGTCAATGTGCTCCTTTACTATTTCAAGCATTGGGTTACCTCGAGAATATTACCAAAAAAGCTAAGGATAGACTGCTTCCATCTAACTCCTCATCGATTAATAGGGTTGATCACCAAAATAATTATTGATCAATACAATGATATCTACCCACCCACCCTACATGTGTAGAAGTGGGACATTTATAACCCTCTCTCTCTCTCTCTCTCTCTCTCTCTCTCTCTCTCTCTCAACCTCAACCTCTTTATAAATTTCTCTATCTATTTGTCTCTATTCCTCTCAGTCAATTTTTTTTTCTCTATCTTTATCTTCCTCTATTTACCCCTCTTCATCTTTCCTTCTTTCTATACATGTATATTTATAATTATTTCCCTTTCTATCTCCAACTCTCCAAATTTCTTCTTTCATCTCTCCCTCTACGTCTCAGTCACTATCATTTTATCTCTCTATATCCTTATATATCTCCATCTCTCTACATGTCTCTCTATACCACCCCTTAGTATACCCCCCCCCGCTCTCTCTATATATGTATCTCTTCCATTTGTATATATACCTCAATCATTTTTCTTTATATCTCCCTCTCTTTCCCTTCATACCCCACGCCTCGAACTCAATTCCCCCACCTCTCCCTATTTCCACAATAATATAAGTCTTTTGTTACTCAAACCTACTTATCTTATTTATCCAGAGACTTTGTTTCAATCATGTTTAGATTCCTATATGTGGATGCATATTTATTTGAAGTCATCGCTCCTCAATTGGAAACTTTTTTGGACAAATAAAATCATTCGCTAAATTATTTACCAGATTACCTTATGTACTACACAAATGTACGCAAACAATACACCATTTTTCCTTTATCAACCTTCCATGACTCTTCGGCATGCCCATTGCACACAAAGGTGCAATTACTAGTTAAAAAATACTTTTTTGATATTTTAAATAAAAACATTGGTTATTATTTTAAAAGAAAACTTTGTTTTATAATAAAGGAATCGATCGCTTTAGTATGAGTTGTACATAAATCATTGCCTTTTTTCAAGTCAACTAAAGTTAGTACTTCGACTAAACTATAATAGAACGTTGAGTAAAATTCATCCATATTTATATTCTAAAAATACAACTCAGCTAATCCCTATTTATATTCTAAAAATACAACTCAGCTATGGTTATGCAAGTGGCTCTGCACGCTATGGAATCTTATTTTGTTTCGAATGACGCTATCACCTGACGTCAACTTTGTATAGAGTAATGTGATCTCATAATAAGAGTCAACCATTTTTACGAGATGCATTGTTTCCTCTCTATTTTAATTCGAAACGTACAGCTTAATCCAGTTTGATATAAGAAAAGCCTGTTCTTTGAATAATTGCTATGCTTATCGTAATGGCGATGAAGTATTTGGTCCTAGCAATTACTATCATCATTGCCTTAATTAGTTGCAGTTCATTGGCTCTAGATGAGAGAAACTAGAAAAATATGGCAACGTGACTGTAAAGTAAGCTTAAAAAAGAAAACCGGTTATTGCAGTTCATTGGCTCTAGATGAGAGAAACTAGAAAAATATGGCAACGTGACTGTAAGGCCCCGTTTGTTTCACGGAATTGGGAGTGACACTTCCCGGTTTTAGGAGTGACACTTCTCGTTTTTGCAAATCCGCTGTTTGTTTCTCTAAATTGCAATTCTGGATTTGTCAAGTAAAACCAGGTTTAGACACCAAAATGAGTGGCATCATCTTCCTACTAATAGATGGAATTAGAAATCATATCCTGGTTTTGATATAATAAGGTTTTGAGTCAAATTCCAATTCCCCAAGATGCAAAACCGGGATTTCAAAACCTGATTTTGTGATAATAAGGTTTTGAGTCAAATTCCAATTCCCCCAAACAAACGTGGGCAAGTTAATATTGTTTGAGAACAAAATTAAATTATGGTTTGCGCATTGATGTATGAACAACAATAAACGATGCAATCGTACGGAGAGAATAACAGAGAACGTGGAATGGACTTTCCCATATGGATGGACCCCCCATCGCATGGATATGGCCGCTGCATTTTGAGGGTATAGAAATTCGGACAAGGGGGTAATTGTTCCTGAGCTCTTCCAAGATATTTATGCTAAAAGAGCTTCGAAACAACTCTGTTTCCAACTTCTTGCTTTAAAGGCAGGGGGAGGGCCGTCCAGTCGCTCACAATTTGGCGATGGATGAAGAGACGTCAAAATCATGGTTAAGACTTCTCTTTGCAGTTGCTGTGTTTATTCACTTGAACAGTTATGGTGCTGCAGTCCAGGCCGGAGATACTCTCTCCTTGGGCGCCTCGCTTGGTGGAAATCAAACATTAATTTCAAAGAATGGCACATTTGAATTGGGTTTCTTCAGCCCAAATGGAACCAATAACTGGTATATTGGAATCTGGTTTGCTAATATACCAGTGAAAACAATCGTTTGGGTGGCCAACAGAGAGTCTCCCGCGAGAAGCAAGCCTGGCATTTTGAAGCTGTCAAGAGAAGGTAAATTGGATCTGTTCGATGCAGAGGACGTGTCTATTTGGTCGGTCAACGTATCGAGCAAGGCATCCCGGGCTGTGATCTTAGATTCCGGTAATTTTTTGATGCTGAACGATGACAACAAATCTGAAAGCGTTTGGCAGAGTTTAGAGAATCCTACAGATACCTGGTTGCCTGCGATGAGATTAGGGGAAAGACAAAAGCTGGTCTCTTGGAAAAGCTCAGCGGATCCTGCTCCTGGGCAATTCTCCTATCAATTGGATCCATCTGGTGCCGACCAACTCGTGCAAATATGGAATAATTCTGTGAAGTATTGGGAAAGCGGACTTTGGGACGGTGAAATTTTCAGTCGTCTTCCAGAAATGGCAAGCAAAGATGTCATCAATGTCAGCGTTGAAATTACCAGGTCTGGTATGTATGTCCATTTGGTACCGACTGAGAAGTTGAGAGGGCTCAAACGTTTCGTGATGACGAAGACCGGATATACTCAATATTCTATGTTCGATGGCACTAAGTGGAACGTGTTCTGGTCTCTGCCAAAAGATCAATGTGCCGTATATGGTCAATGTGGCGCTTACGGAACCTGCTACTCCAACAACCTTGATCTGTTCTGCAGCTGCGTGGAGGGTTTCATCCCCAAAGACAAACCCGCCTGGGATTCACAGGAGTGGTGGTCGAGTGGCTGTGTTCGCCAGAGCCCCTTAAATTGCACCACCGACGTATTCATCGACTCCAACTCAACGTCGTTTAATGATTACGCTTCCTTGTACCCTTCTGTTGAACCCACTAAGATGGCTTGCGAGAAAGCCTGCCTCAGCAACTGCTCGTGCACTGCTTATGACTTCAATCCGCCTTCAGGGCCCTGCCAAATCTGGTCCGGAACTCTGCTAAACTTGCGCAACTCTCCATCAAAAAGCAATTCAAATGTCTTCATTCGAGTAGCTGCCTCTGCCATTCCAGATTTTGATCCACCATCGCCCTCTAAATTAAAAACCGTTCTGCCTGTAGTGCTTGGTATTTCCATTTCTCTTGTCATTTCTTTGGGTATCTTTTCATTTTTAATGCGGAGGAGGCGGCATCGGCTACGATCTATGGAGAGGTCTGAAGATTCATCCGACCCTTTTCTTAGAATGTTCAGTTATAAGGAGTTAAAGATTGCAACTAGGAATTTCAGGTCTAAGTTGGGGAGCGGAGGATTTGGATCGGTGTTCAAAGGATCTCTGGCAGACGGTACTCTTGTGGCCGTAAAGAAATTGGACACCACTTCAAGCCGAAATGATAAGCAATTCCGAGCGGAAATTAGTTCTCTTGGAAACATACAACATGGGAATTTGATCAGGCTTCGAGGATTCTGTGCACAAGGATCCAGACGGTTACTGGTTTATGATTACATGCCCAACGGCTCTCTAAATTCCTTACTCTTCTCTGGTGATTCAAAAACCAAACGGACCATACTGGACTGGAAGACCCGAATCCAGATTGCTCTTGGCACTGCACGAGCTTTAGTGTACCTCCATGAGGATTGCAGAGAACGCATCATTCACGGGGATATAAAGCCCGAGAACATTCTTCTCGACGCTGATTTTTCACCCAAGTTGGCCGATTTCGGGATGGCAAAGCTTGTGAGTAGAGATTTCAGCCGCATACTAACCACAACGAGAGGGACGAGAGGTTATTTGGCTCCAGAATGGATTTCGGGCGTTCCCATCACTACAAAGGTTGATGTATACAGCTTTGGTATGACGCTCTTGGAAATCATTTCCGGGCGAAGAAGTTTGGATATGAAAGTGCAAGATTCAAGTATGTATTACTTTCCTGCATGGGCTGCAACTCAAATTAATCAGGGCAACACGATTAATATTGTGAAAGAGGGTGCTGCGGAGGAGAAAGATATTGAAGAGGTGAGAAGAGCAACTGTTGTAGGCTTGCTGTGCATCGAAAAAGATGAGGAAATGAGGCCAAGCATGGGGCAAGTGGTGCTAATGCTGGAAGGTAAGACGGAGCCTCCTCCTCCTTCGCAGACGGACAATCAAGCGACCCGAAGTGACAGTAATAGCGATAGCAATGGCGATGTCCATAATCTAGAATAATGCATTAGAGCGGAATTCTTCTCTACCTTCTCCATATTTGGTGGATGAAAGATATTTCTAGTAAATGGTGTTAAAGCTATTATAGTAAGAAATAATAAATGTATGCAAGTCGAATAAAGTTGGGGACTGCTTGTTGAAGCTTTGAGAGCTCTTTAAAGCATTGCTGAAGCTTCTGGAGACTAGATGATTATTGTAAACATATTTACTTGCTTATTGCTCAGTGTAATGGTGAATGTTTTTTAATATATTTAAGAGGTTTAATTAAAGTGGATTTTGTTGGTCTTTTGTCAAAGTTAATATGTGTTGTTTTAGTGTAACATGTTTTCAATGTTTCATTTCATACATTTGATAGATAATATCTTTATCTACATAAATTACATATTCTAAGTTAATGGTTCATCCATTTTTCGATTGGATTTTAGTACACAAGATATAATTTGAGATAATATCATGAAGAAAATTTATTAATAAAGAGTAGAATGTGGATTAAAGAATTTATTCTTCCTAAAGTTGTATCAATGTTGAAACTTCTCATGTAAAAATAAATAAATTCTTGTTGTTTTACGTAATGTGATTTGGACTATATTCAACACCTTTAGGAAAAAGTAATATATACATTTGTGTTGCCAAATTAGGCCCTCACCTTTGTTTCTCCATATACCTTACTAAGTAAAAACCAAAAATTGAATTTAAGTTTCCACTAGTACTAAAACCATAGTCTTTCTCAAATGCCTAAAGAAACATTGTCTTTGATTGGTAAAGATGACAATATTTTAATTTAAAAACTACCAAAATAATTTCTTTGTGTACATAGAATGATAACACACACCCATCTTTAATGAAGAATTCTACACAACAATTAATTTTAACTCAAATAAATCTTTCCTAATAAATCGTTACTTCTTCACAAGACTACATTCCTACTATCACAACCATTTACTATTTTGATATCAATATGCAAACTTTTAGATGAAATGCATGCATTATTATTGTAAATGAATAACAAAACTAAGATGTTGAATTTTAATCAACACGATTTCTCACTACATTGAAATAGTTTATTAAAGAGGTTTTTTCCAACTAACTATATTAGTTTATTATTTACTAACTACTAACTAAATTATAAATCTAAATCTAAATAATTTATCTGGTTTAATCTAATCTAATGAAACTATCAAATTTGATTTCAAAATTTACATATTTTTTTTTGTTTCTTCCTTATATAAATGAACAAATATTTCATTAATGAAATAATCATGAAATACCCCTTCTCTAAGAGCTTAAAAAATTATAGTTAATTTAGAAGGGAATATGGAAAGATACTAACTTCAAAATTATTGAGCATACCATAAATAGGGATTAATTTGTTATATATATTATATAGAATTTATGTTGTTCAAATAAGGGTTTAAAGGAGTATTCAAACACCTTTAAATATACCTATTTAATTATTTTTATTTACTTCTTATTTGTTGGACATTATGTTTTTGCAATTATTTTATCTCTTTATTTCTCTTTCGAGATTTTGTGGCTCCTATTTCTTTTCTATAATTAGTTAGATCTTTCATCCCTTAGGATACTCTTGTTTCCTTCCTTATATTTATTCAAGGTACATTTTTCTTGTTTCTTCCTACTCATGTATGCTTATATTTGAATGTGTTTTAAGCCTAGCATAATTACACCATGACCTAATAGGGTGAGATTCTTAAGAATGCTTCCAGTCTTATGCCTCAAAATTTTCTTCATGGGATCATCTTAGTTATCTATTAGAATATTACATAAGTTGTGATAGCACAAGAAGGAGAGAATAATCATAATGTGATTGATGATATTATTCATTCAATCAAAGTGACTTTAAATAAGCATTACAAGAAGATTCAAAACTCCCAATATAGTAACCAATATATCCCATTTTTTAAAAACTAAAAAAATATCTATCTGAACTACCTATCATTAATGTAATACGCCAATATTCCCCCCTTATTACATTAATCCAAACCAGAGTGAAACATTGCAATGGTTTTGAACCCAACCTTCTAGATACTTTGATGAAGTGTCTTCACCAATCCTCCTTGCTTGCTCAAGAAACACCAAATGACTACATCAGTGGATCTTCCGACCGTAGAAATTGAAACCATTTACACTGCTCATGAAACACTGAACTTACTAAATCAGGGAATCTCTTTACCATTTAACCTTAAACCATCTGTAGAACATGAGTATTCCCACCTCCCATACACAATGAGACACATTTCCTCTAAAATTCTACATCTCCTCTGAGTGTGTCTAATGCCTCATCCAGTGCTACACATGAGATGTCTTTCCTCTGAAAGTCCACATCTCCTCTGAGTGTCTCTAACTCCTCCTCAAGTGTTGTGGAAACAAACTCTCCTCTACTACACAAATTACCACTGATATGCCTACGCATGAAATACCTCCCCTTTGGAAGACCATATCTCCTCTGAGTGTGTCTAATGCCTCCTCAAGTGCTTGATAAACAATCAACCAAATATCCCCCCGACCCCCCCGCCCCCTCGCTCCTTGAAGGGACAACCATGATGTCAAACCCCCTCTTTTCTTCAAGGAAACAAATATTACAAGCCCCCTTCTTTTCTTCAAAGATGATTTTTTAAGCCCTGGCTTTCTAGGGAGACAAATAGGTTTCTTTTCATGCAATGAATCATCCCTGAGTGAGAAGATAGCTTGGGATGATAGAAAACCTCATGTTAGACCCCTTTAAGTTTTAATCATCAAATATTCTATTAACATATATTTATGCTATAATCACCTCAACTTCTGATTCCTCAAGTTGCTGCAAACCCTTGTCTTATTTCATCACAACAACCTCTATGTTGTCTCATTTTCTCTGTACAAATTTAATTATGGTTTTCATGGAAGAAAGATTTATTGTTTCATCCTTATTTTCTAAAAAAATTATGATATAAATTGACTTCCATGTAGAAAATGTACCCGATGAATCTGTTTGGTCAAGAGAAGAACTTACGTGTGGATTAAAGCCTATAAAAAATATGGACAAACCAAAGGCCCTCATTACACCACTTTTTGCGTACTTCTATTGAAGGTTTGCAATATAACAAGTGATATATTCCATAATAACATAATCCTCAATTGTAATTGATCCTGATATGATCACCCTACTTGAAACAAAAATAGACTTTTTCATGTCGTTTAATAGAAATTAGGATAACACAAAATAACCCAGATGATTTGTGCCCACACTCAAGTCAAATCCTTTAGTTATGAACCTTGATTTCTTGGGAGCAAGAAAATACACTACAACTAAATACAAACAAATACATAGATTGCCTAAAATTGAGAACAACTCCAAGAGGACTGTGTAATTATCTTTACAAATCCAACTGATTTAACATCCCTCTTTGCATTAAAAAAAATCTCTACAAGTCATAATAGACGTTCTTGAAGAGAAGTATTTGTAGGAATCAAACAATGCCATAAATACTTATCTATTATGTTTGAATGTTGCAACCAAAAGATCTTGTATGCACTACAAAAAACTCTAAAATTCTCAAGTCTTCAGGAAGATATAAAATAGTGCAAAACACAATTGAACTCAAAATATTTGCAACTGTCAATACCCTCATTTATTTTTAGACTAATGTTTAATGAGGTTCAATGCTCAATTAAAAGCTTAAGTACCAGACAATTACCTAGGGAATCGTTCATTCCATGACAAACACTCTACAGATATTTTAAATGTAGGTCAAAAAATAAACAAGAAGAAAAATAATATGCATGCTATTATATTTCACACCTTTTTTACAAGGCATATTTGATACTCCAACACCCTCGAGCTATAATTGTCTACTATGCAAATTTGAACACCTTGTTTGTAGAAGATCATTAAAATCTCCTTTTAGTGACAATGCTTCCTTCATCCCAATACCTCCGAACAAAAAATCATTCCTTCTAAAAGTGACCAAGTTATTTAATTTGAATACCTAACAGAGGTTAATGTTGCATTTCTTTTTACAACAATGAAGATGATTGATAGCGCTCTGATACCAAATGACAGTGCAAGGAGAGAATAATAATAATGGTATCAATGATATTATTTATTCAATTAAAGTGACTTTAAATAGGAATTATCAGAAATGTGGAACTACCAATGTAGTAACCAATATATGCAGCTTTTAAACACTAAAAAACTACCTGGGTGAAATCACAATAGTGTGTCCCACTTTTCGGGATGAAGGATTTTGGACTTCCAAAAAAAATTTCATTTTTGATGGCTTCGTGCAAAGTATCCTCTTCGCAGAAAGTGGTTAATAGGCTTCGCGCGAAGTACCCTATGTGGGGTACTTCACGCGAAGTAGGGTCTTTGTGCGAAGTACCCCACGTAGGGTACTTCGTGCAAAGCCCCCCTTCACGGGAAGCCATTATTTGCCAAATTTTGTATAAATTTATGACTACCCATTTCATTTTCATCATTCACTATTAGAGATTTTGTGGACCTGAGGCTTAGAGCGAACCGGTGACAACCAGTACGACGTTAGAACCTCCCGAGCTTCTTTGACCTCTTGTGATTGTTAGTAGTATCAAGTACACATTTTTTTCTCATTTTTTATTGTAAATTATATGTTTTATATTTATTTTAGATAATTGTTTGTTTTAAATAATATTTAGTTTGTAGAAATATTAGAAAATGATAGTTGAATTTTAGAATATGTTAGAAAATGATAGTTGAATTTTAGCATATGTTAGATAATAATAGTAGTATGTTAGAAATCATAGTAGAATGTTATAAAATTTTAGAAAACATTAAAAACCCGTAGTATAAATGTTACAATATGTTTGAAAATGTTATAAAATTGTAACTTAGTATACATTAGAAAATATTAGCAAATTGTAACTTAGTATACATTAGCAAATTGTAACTTAGTAATACATTAGAAAATATTAGAAAATTGTAACTTATTAAACATTAGAAAATATTATAAAACATTAGAAAATATTAGAAAATTATAACTTAGGATGCATTAGAAAACATTAGAAAACCGTAATTACAATGTTAGCAAATGTTATAAAATTGTAATCTAGTATGTTAGAAAATGATAGAAAATCATACTAGAATGTTAGAAAATTTAAGAAACTATTTACAAAACATTAGAAACTGTAAGAAATGTTAGAAAATGTTAGAAAACATTAAGAGATCTTATAAAATTTATTAAAAATATTTGTTTTTAAATTTATTTTAAAGTTAGTAAATTTACTCTCTCTCTCTCTCTCTCTCTCTCTCTCTCTCTCTCTCTCTCTCTCTCTCTC
>MU223449.1:861371-872805 GCA_018584345.1 Thuja plicata | reverse complement strand
TTATTTAATTCATTTAAAAACATAGGAATTAATTATTTAAACAATGAAATTGCTTTTTAATAATTAGAGAACTATAGCCATTTTAATTAAATTAAATAGGCTAGGGGAATGGGTTAATTACAAGTGGATATTTGATTTAGGGATTTATTTAATTCCTTTATAATTAAATACTATAGCCATGTTCGATTTTGATTTGATTTGATTGGTTGAAATTGATTTGAATTGTATGGCTATAATAGTTAATATAAATCAGTGATAAAAAACACCTAGGATATTAAATTGATTTAAAGAATTATGCCAAGTAGTAATAGGGTTGTTTAGACATAATCGAGGGCATGATCACACTTAGGGAAAATAGGGTCTATAGTTACAACAGACCAAATTCAAGTGGTTACACCCAATACATTCAGTCAGAGATGTCATCAGACTTGTATGGGGTCTTGTAGTTCCACCAACACGGGACACACCATCTAGTCAGGCACATCACAGTTCACAACACTCTGCAGAGCACTCTGCACCATCTAGTCAGGCACATCATATTTCACAGTACTTTGTAGAGCACTTTGCACCCAAAGAACAATCTACAACTGTAGAGCCAGGTATACTGGTTAGATTTGTACGCATCACAACTGAGGGCTTAGACACATTTGATGAGAAACTGTGTGGGTTGAGTTAGGTGGACACTGGCAGTGATGTTGGATAATTTATGGATTTGTTATTTCATCCTGGTGGTTCAGGCTCCACAACACTCCCCTCCAAGTTATACACACCCTTGCACTCTTCATTACTAGAGACGTTAGGGATTGGAGGTGGTTTGGGTGATACTAATTTGGTTGATGATATGATGGTGCAACACGCTGAAGATCCTCTTGGTCCTAAGACCCAGGTATATAAATTTTTCTTTACTCCTTTCCAGGAGTTTTCATTAACAATTAATTGTAGATGTCTATATTGATGTTTGTTCAATGTATAATATTTTGCAAGCACAGATAGAAGAGAACATTACCTCTAGTGTGGGCTCAGAGCATCTTCATATGACACCTACAAGTGGTCAGGTAAGTTTTAAATATACATGTAGGTTTAAGCGTGCCTGTGTACACTTGTAACATGTACATTTATATGTACACTTGTACTTTACAAAATATATTACTTTGCACATGTATATATATAACCAACTGTTGTACTAAATTTGCAGGGCCAGTTGTTGCTTCATAGCCATAGGATGCTCATGACACTCGGGCAGAGAACATTACCTCTAGTGTGGGCTCAGAGCATCTTCATATGAGATAATTAGCAGATGTGACACCTACTAGTGGTCACGTAAGTTTTAAATATATGCAAGTTTAAACATGCATTTATAATTGTTACCACCTATTCTTTCTCATCATTTATTGGTTTTCATGTTTTTCTTTCTTTTGAGATATGTGAAGTAACTTACATGTGTTGCAAAGTTGGTCCTCCCATTGAACTACAAACCTTGAGCTATTTTAGTTCAAAGTTCAAGGTTCAACCGTCGGATGTAAATAGTAACAAGCCTTGGGTGGTAGCCAGTCCATGCCTTTTTATGATGATTCATTTATTTGTAAATGTACTAAGGGGAAGTACTTCAATTTCAAGCATTCAGAATGATTCAAGTTCAGTTTTAGAGTTTAAAAGTTGCAGAAATTTGGCAATCCAATTTACTGGAAGGAATAGATGCATTCTTTTTAATCCAGACACATGATTTGATGATTGTGAATCAGCCAAAGTGGTGCCTACAGATATAAGTACATTATTAATGATTATTTAAATGGATAATTCAATTCCATTTGTGCTCAGCATTGACAAATAAGCCAAATGAAAGAATGCAAGAGAAAATGAAGAAATCTGATTTTCTGTATATTTATACACATGTACTCATAGATGCGTGACTTCCAGCTCTGGCATCATTTTCTCAATTGCTCTGGTGAAGTTGTATAAAACTAGGATTAATAAAACATATCCAAAATGGAGCTCGATCCAATGGTGAAATAAAACCTTATGCCCCCCGCATGGAGACATGTTTTTTCTGTCAGAGATATTTTCAGTCCGCCCAACATAACAAATATTTTTATTTTTGGTTTTACTTATTCAAATGCCACTTGTCCAAATATAATTTAATATGTTAATCCATATCCTTATAAACTTTAAAATCAATAGTTTATAAAGATATTGTGTTCTAAAAAAAGAAATACTTTGGGAATGAATGAAAAATACTTTCAAGAATTAGTTATGGGATAAAAGCTGAAAAGTTATGGGAAGTGAAAGAAGAAGGGGATGGAGATTATTTATTGAAAGATTTTGATGAAGCAGGGGTTCTTTTTTTTCAGAAGTTTGTTGGCTACAGGAGGGGATTTTCCACTTTACAAAGTTTTCTGGAATTTTGGCAGAGGGATGAAAGGGAATGATAATTTTTTTTTACAAACTTGTCAATGTGGCAGGGATATAATTGATTTGTTGGTCACTTTATCAAATGTTTAAGATTAAAGGGGAAATGTATATTTTGATTGGAGGTTTTACTATATATTTTTCTCGATTGAAATAAATCTTTTGGTGATAAAAATCATTTTTAAATGTTGTCCTATCTCATTTTTTCAAGTTCAAGTATGTGTTATGGAGTCTATTGGCTTTATGGCTCATATGTTCGTAAAATAAGATGTTAACTTTTCTTTTGTTTCTCTGTGCTGGGAAAGTTAGATCAATGGTTTGTTAGTCTTTATTCATTTCTCTCTCTATCTTTAATCTAAAAATCACATTTACATCATGGTTAAAGGTATAATATTTATTTCATTCATTGTAAATCATAAGAGGGAGATATACCTCTCAATTCAGAGGAGAGTTATCAATCCAATGATAACTCATCCAACTGTTGGTAGCATTTTTTCTTCTATTTCCAGGGCATTTTGGGTCTTTCTTTGTATATCTTTTCGAAGGGACAAATCTCTTTACTAACATATTTTTGGCGACTCTACTGGGGATCGAAACTGAAGATTGGTACTTTTAATTATTTTATCTAGTTTTTAAATTATCTTAGTGTAAAAGAGATTGGCGAATCCGTGTTATAATTTTCAGAGTCTTTTCGTTAAAAAGAGTCCACTGTATTATGGTGTTGGTTGCAGTGCAACCATTGAGACCCCAGTTTGGGCCTCCTGCTCTGTCATTACATTTAGCCCTACCTAAAAGGTCGAAAGTGTATGTTGCTACATTTCCTGGAGATAAAAATAAATGCCTAGAATACCACATTAAAGCATTGAGTGTTGCCTATAGTATTATTGGTGTACAAGAAGAAAATGTCTATGTGAGATTGTTTGTTGGAAGTCTAATTGGTAAAGTTGTAGATTGGCTCCAGAATTTACAAAGTGGATGCATTACCTATTAGAATGACCTGGAGGTAAAATTTCTTGATAGATTTGGATTTGCGGTTGATATAGGTGAATTACTAGTAAATTTTTTTCAAATCAGGATGGAGGAAGATGAATCTATGAGAAGTTTCATTGATAGATTTAATATATGTGTTGGTAAAATGCCTCAAGCGAGTCAACCAACTAAAAATAATCAGTTATATGTTTTTATTGTTGCATTGCAAACTGAGATCAAATTTTTGTTAAGGCAAAAGAAATTACAAAATCAAGAAGATGCTCAAAGGGAAGTTGTGGAAATAGATGATTGTATGACTTTGAGTGGAATAAAGTGTGTGGATACATATGCTGCAAATATATCTCAATCTTCAATTTATCTTTGTGACCAAAATGTGTATCCAAGGAAAACCCCTTTACAATGGAAATGTGTCATGAAATCAGTACAACCAACACAATATATTTCTTGTTTCCAGAACTTGAATTCTTTTAATGATCAAGACTTCCAATCACTTCTTGTGATTGAAAATAGTCCTTCTAGCATTGCTGGAATATATCATTTACATGTTGAGCATGAGGATGCATTAAAAGATATATATGATCATACCACACTAGTAGAAAACTCATTAACATACTCACATACATCGTCCATTGAAAAAAGATCCAATGATGGAATATTGAATGCAAGCCTACCTTAAAGTATTTCCTTTTCATATTTTGAGGCTTTTACATTTGATGTTACTAATGTTTTTCTAGCAAGCAACGATGATCAGATTTATATGATGGAGCAGGAAAAGCAAGTAATTGGAAATAAAAAATTAGACGAAAAAATTCTGAAAAAATGTTTCTTTTTCAAAATTTGATTCTTTTGCATTTGAAGTATCTAATGCAGCTCCAGTGAGTGGTCTTGATCGGATAGGTACAGAAAACTAGCATGAGAAAGAAAAGTGTAGTGGTGAAAATGAATTATTTGATACTCATCCCATGCTGGAATCTTTTGGTCTTGAAGATAATGATAGTGATGCAAATTCTGAAAGTAAAATTCTTGTAGATCTAAATACATATTTAAATGTGGAATTTGTTACTAATCATACTCATAATTTGGAAGAAGGTTGCACTACCAAGAATCTTATTTATTTTTCAAAGAGTCACATGGAAGATACTGGTATTCCTTATGCTAATCAATTTATTCAACATGGTGTTAACACATTGCAGCCATAAGTTTACAATGTGGAGTGGCTTTTTGGGCCTTACATTCTATTTAAGAGGCTTGCACATATTATTTTTGGGCCTTTCCTCACAGTGGTTGCAGTATGGCTGTTAGGAATGGTACTTCTTACATTTTAGCCACTTTTACAGGCTGGCAAGTACTTCTCTCAACCAGTAAATGGCTTCACTTGAAAAACACATGCATCTCCAAAGGTATGGGTTGCTTGTCTATTCCTTGTAAATAGTTTTTGTTGTGCTTTAGATTTAGGTGTCTTGGTGTGTTTTCTTTTTTGTTGCTTTATTTTTGGCTTGTTGTGTTTTTCCCTGCTCCCCTGCGCCCTCTACAAGCGGCTCCCTATTATGAAAATTAACTCCATCACCTAATGGCAAGGCACTACTCTTTCTTAACTAGATATGCTAGATTATTTATGTCCTTTCCAGTCCATGTCCCCAGTCAGAGCCATTATTACCACCTATTCTTTCTTGTCATTTATTGGCTTACGTGTTTTGCCTTCTTTTGAGTTATGTGAAGTAAGTGACATGTGTTGCAAAGTTGGTCCTCCCATTGAATTTCAAACCAAGTGAACTATTTTAGTTCAAAGTTCAAGGTTCAACCATCGGATGTAAATTGTAACAAGCCTTGGGTGGTATCCTGTCCATGCCTTTTTATGATGCTTCATTTCTTTGTAAATGTACTAAGGGGTAGCGCTTCAATTTCAAGCATTTAGAATGATTCAAGTTGAGGTCCAGAGTTCAAAAGTTGTAGAAGTTTGGCAATCTAGTTTACTGGAAGGAATAAATGCATGCTTTTTAATACAAACACATGATTTAATGATTTTGAATCATCCAAAGTGGTGCCTACATATACAAGTACCTTATTAATGATTATTTTAATAGATAATTTCATCCCCTTTACGCTCAGCATTGACAGATAAGCCAAATAAAAGAATGCAAGAGAAAATGAAGAAATCTAATTTTATGCAGTTTTATATAGCTGTAATCAGAGATGTGTAACTTCCAGCTCTGCTACAATTTTCTCAATCGCTCCAGTGAAGTTGTATACAACTAGCATTTTGGAAACAAATCTAAAATTGAGCTTGATCCAGCGATGGAATAAAACTTTACTACCCCCGCATAGAGACACATGTTTTGTGTCAGAAATATTTTCACTCCGCCCAGCATAACAAATATTTTTTTTATTTTTGGTTTAACATATTCAAATGCCACTTGTCCAAATTTAATTTAATATGTTAAGCCAAATCCTTATAAACTTTAAAATCAATAGTTTATAAAGATATCATGTTCTAAAAAAGAAATACTTTGGGAATGAATGAAAAATATTTTCAAGAATCAATTATGGGATAAAAGCTAAAAAGTTACGGGAAGTGAAAGAAAAAGGGGCTAAAGATTATTTATTGGAATATATTTTTATGAAGCAAGGGTTCTTTTTTTTCAGCAGTATGTTGGCTACAGGAGGGGATTTTCCACTTTATGAAGTTTTCTAGAATTTTGGCAGAGGGATGAAAGGGAATGATATTTTTTTTTTACAGACTTGTAAATGTGGCAGGGATATAATTGATCTGTTGGTCACTTTATCAAATGTTTAAGAATAAAGGGGAAATGTATATTTTGAGCACTAGGTTCTAATATATGTTTTTACCAATTGAAATAAGTCTTTTGGTGAATCCATACATTTTTAAATGTTGTCCTATCTCATTTTGTCAAGTTCAAGTATGTGTTATGGATTCTATTGGCTTTATGCCTCATATGTTCATAAAACAAGATGTTAAATTTTCTTTTGTTTCTCTATGCTGGAAAAGTTAGATCAATGGTCTGTTGGTCTTTATTTGTTTCTTTCTCCATCTTTAATCTAGAAATCGCATTTACATGATTTTTATGAGTAGATGTGAGTGTGCCTTTTTGTGCCTTCTGGTTAAAGGTATAATCTTTATTGCATTCATTTTAAATCTTAAGAGGGAGTTTTACCTCTCAATTTAGAGGAGAGTTATCAATCCAATGATAACTCATCCAGCTATTGGTAGCATTTGTTCTTCTATTTGGGAATTTCGTGTCTTTCTTTGTATCCTTTTTTGAAGGACAAATCTATTTACTAACAATAATGTTTCAAGTATTTTACATTAATATATTATTATATACATGAATTTATATTCACAGGGATCAGTTGTTGCTTCACAGCTAAA
The DNA here is from genome assembly GCA_018584345.1 of Thuja plicata. NCBI lineage: Eukaryota > Viridiplantae > Streptophyta > Pinopsida > Cupressales > Cupressaceae > Thuja > Thuja plicata. Next base: position 866,021 of record MU223449.1, on the reverse strand, counting down.
GGATGGTCGTGGCAGGCGGTTAGAGGGTTTCTATGTTCGCATGCGCCTGGATGATTCCCTAGTTTAGGACATGTTGCACAGATCTTTGATTTGAGACTCATTATATATGTCATTATTATATGTTTGATATTTTAAGTTTATGATTCGAGACATATATTTATTAGTTGATTAGATGATTTGATTAGATGGCTTCATTTGATTAGATGTTATGATTTGATTAGATGGTTTCATTTGACTAACTAGTTTGATTATATGGTTTCATTTGATTAGATGATATGATTTGATTAGATGGTTTCATTTGATTAGATGTTATGATTTGATTAGATGGTTTTATTGGATTAGATGGTTTCATTTGATTAGATGATATGATTTGATTATATGGTTTCATTTGATTAGGTGGTTTCATTTGATTAGATGATTTGATTAGATGGTTTCATTTGATTAGACAATTAGTATTCTAACTCATTCTAGAACTAACACATGTCATAAGTAATCTAACTAATTTCATCATGTTTTAGTGTTCAAACTAATGTCTTAAGGGGATCTTTAACTAATTTAATAAATCTATAAAAATCATTGAACAATCAAAGCATACATAAGTAATCTAAAAAATGTCATTATTAATCTAACAAATGTCTTAAGGGGATCTGGGACTAATATCATAAAAAATAACAAGTTAATACATGTAACTAATGGACAATAAGTATTCTAACTCATTCTAGAACTAACACATATATCACAAAAAATATCAAGTTAATACATGTAACTAATGGACAATAAGTATTCTAACTCATTCTAGAACTAACACATGTCATAAGTAATCTAACTAATTTCAACATGTTTTAGTGTTCAAACTAATGTCTTAAGGGAATCTTTAACTAATTTAAGAAATCTATAAAAATCATTGAATAATCAAAGCATACATAAGTAATCTAAAAAATGTCATAGTAATCTAACAAAAATCTTAAGGGGATGTTTTAAAGGGATCTAGAATTAATATCATAAAAAATAACAAGTTAATACATGTTACTAATGGACAATAAGTATTCTAACTCATTCTAGAACTAACACATATATCATAAAAAATAACAAGCTAATAAATGTAACTAATGGAAAACAAGTATTCTAACTCATCCTAGAACTAACACATGTAATAAGTAATCTAACTAATTTCATCATGTTTTAGTGTTCAAACTATTGTCTTAAGGGGATCTTTAACTTATTTAAGAAATCTATAAATATCTTTGAAGAATCAAAGCATACATATAAAACCAGGCATGTATACAAGCACATATATAAAAGCATACATATAAAACTATCAAATAGGTCCATTGAATATATCAACATATTATAGTCCATCATATGTTTTTGGATCCCAAAAGTTTTCCAAAAAGGGTATCCAAATCTCTATCCCGGTCTACTATTCTGAACCTGTACCTGCAAGAAAAATGGAATTTTTTTGTTGGGGGGGGTTGCCTTAGTCAAACCCTGATTTCGGAACTAACCTTGAAATCAATAATTGAAATAAAGAATACTAGCAAGTAGTAGAAGTAAATCTAATAATGAAGCTATGATATTCAAATAGATATGTAATTGTATTTTGAATGTGAACAAGTATGAAAATATGAAAGCTTGGACTCAATTAGAAACCATAAACCTCCATGATTGCATGCTTGGAATCTACCTTGAAGAGAGAATGAGAGAGTCTTGAGGATACACAAAGGATCTTGAAGGAAGATCACACCACCATGATGGATAGATCTAGGTTTTGAATGATGAATCTTGAGTGCTTGAACCAAATCCTTTCAAAGGCTTGAAAGCTTGAATCCTTGATCTTCAATGGAGAACTTGAATGCTTGAGAGGAAGACTTGAACACTTTGAAAGCTTGTAAATATGTAGAACAATGGATGCTTAAATTATCCCTTTTGCACTTAGAGCTCACTTAGGATTGTTTCTTGCGTCTTAGAGAGAATGAGAGGAGACAACTTCCTTTTATATGAAAGTAGGGCATAATATTCTAGAGAGGCCAAAATAGGATAATTAAATTGAAATTATACCCAAGCCCCTATAATAATACCTATATTAAACATAATTTAAAAACCATCACTTCGGAACCCAAAACAACCGACCTAGAAGCGGGAAATGAATTTTTGATGACCTCCAGCAGCCGACTGACTTCCAGATTTGAAAAGGGGACCCTAGTCAAGGTCAAGATCGACCTTGACCTAGATCAAGGTCAAGGTTGACCTTGACCCATGGATTCAGGACCCCTGGAAAATATGCGAGTTGGGATGGAAGGTTCCCGGAGAGCCCCAATCAGGGTCCTAAATAGACACAGAAGTGAGAGAGGATGCACAAATGAGGGGACAATATGATGGTGGTCAAAAAAACCCCCAAAGGAGGGCTAAACATTCTTAACATGGAAGTGCTTCCATTTTAAGATGATACATTAAGCCCCAACTTTAGCGGGAGTATGGAAATCAAACTTACTCGCGGTAAAGTTTGAAGAAAGACTCTGGTAGATCGCAAGGAGGTATAACATCACTAGGTCAAGGATATGAGCCCCCAGACCAAGGATTATAACTCATCATACATGCATACAAATATGGAAGTAAAGAGAAATTAATCATAGAAAACATAAATGATTACATAAGTAAGACAAGAGCAACACTATAGATAACATATCTTCATGATTTAATCCTACTAGCATGAAAGCAAAAGAGAGAAAAGAGATAGTGATTACCTCACCTAGTAAGATGCCCAACTTACCATGAATCACCAAGGAGGGAGAGCCCAATAGGTTCACCCATAAGTTGTGCTTTGTAATTGTAATGTGTCTTCTGACGACTTTTGAAATATCCATAGATCCACATTCTTGTATCACTGTGGAAAATGTAAAATGCCTGTCTTTTCAGGATTTAGAAACTTATGTGCATTACCTTCCAAGGATTTAACATATTGTAAAATTGAAAATGCGTATCTCTTCAGGATTTAGCAAAAATAAAAATAAAAATGTGTGTCTCTTCAGGATTTAGCAACTTATGTGTGTTACCTTCTGAGGATTTAGCATGTTGTAAAATGTAAACTAATGTAAAATATAGTATAAGGGAGACCCTATATATACCCCCTCCTTATCATGACTACCCACTAGGCAGGATAAGGAAGAGAAAGAGGATACCTACTTCACAAAGTAAGGAGATATCCAACTTAACAACAATATACACTATATTCTTAGCAAAAAGTATTGACCCTCACCACTAAGAACATAGATAATTGTGATATGGATATGTTGCATATCAAAAAATGATCCTTGAAAAGAGAAAGTGATCTTATCATCAAGACCCCAACCATAGAGGAGTGCTGAGGATAAAATATCATCTTTTGAAGAAAGAGGGACCAAAGATTCAATCATCTAGCCTCCTGTGATGAAGAGGAAGAGGAATCTCAGAATGAAGGAGTCAAACTCTAAACCAAAGCAAAGTTAAGAGTTTATCAAGAGCATATTTTGCAAAATAAAGAAGAGGTGATGACCTAGGACAATCACCTCCCATATAAGAGGGTATCCATGGCCAAAACATAAATCTTTATAAGGAAATAATGTTGTATGATAAACAAATGCCACTAAGCTAAGGAAAGCATATCCTTAGATAGAGGCAGAAGAAAAATACCTTGCCCCCAAGGGTGAAAGAAAGGGATATATCAAATTATATCAAGAGATGTAATAGCAAAGAGATATCTTTAAAAAACAAAATGTCCTAGAAAAGATATCATGAATTATTATATAATAAAAATTTATAGGGATACAAAGAATAACCAATTAATGTCAAAACAAAGTACATGCTAAGAGCATAATGGATCCTAGAAGACTGGAATAAAATACCTCTTTCCCCCCAGTTAAGAACAAGAGGAGAAATATGATCTAACTTATAGAAGAATGAGGGGAATGCCCTATATCAAAATTATGAAGAAATTGTAATACTGCACGGGAATGAGATATAATTCTCAAGGCAGCTCTTTCTCGAACATATAACTTGAAATGCACACAATTAGCAAGTAAATGTGTATTACTATAATGAAAATGAAATTTTTATTTAGAGAAAGCATTTTTTGGAATAGGTTTAAAGATTTCTTTCTTAGAATTCATTAATTAGACATACACTTTCTTAGCCACATCTTGAGGAGTATTAGGGTGATCTAAAGAAGGTGTTGGAAGAAGAACATGAAGAGGAGGATGATGTTTAAGATCTACTACCTTGATTGGAGGAGGTGGGAAACATATACCATCCATATCTTGTTTAGGAGATGAATGAATCAGGTTTTTAATGCCTTGTTCATTGATACAAAGCCCTAAACCTTTATATAGCCTTGTTTATCCACCATAGTATATTCGGTAGTGTACCTATCTTGAAAAGCTTCGATAGGAGGAGATTTATTATGGTGTTCATGAGAAAATGTTGTATATGGTGGAATGATAGGATTAGAAGAGGTTTCTTTGTTTATACCTTTAATATCATCATGGATTGGATAGGGAGGGGAAGGTAAATGAAAGAATTCTCGAACATCATTATCATGAATCCTAGCTTGAGCCCCATCATAAATGTGGGAAGAACTAGGGATAGAAGATGGAGAAATAGAAATAGGAATATTTG
>MU223449.1:848862-861311 GCA_018584345.1 Thuja plicata | reverse complement strand
TATCATCTACCCAATTCTTCACAAAATCCAAAAGAGCAATAAGTCCACTACACAAATCCTTAATGAAAGTTTTGAAAGTAGGAAGACTAGTATTAGTTAATCTCAAAATAGCATAAGCAAGTGAAACGTGAAGATTAATAAACATGATTAAATGGATGATACTCTCATATACATCATAAGTACTATAAAGAGATGCTAAAAGAAGCATAATGAGAAAAGAAGCCATACCCCAAAGAATCTTAAATATCTTCATAGTGAATGAAATGCAAGAAGTGTTTTTATATTTTTATGATTATGTAGATTTTTTGTATTTTAAAATGCAAGAGCATAAAAGAAAACTAATTTAATATGCGTGCAAGATCTAGTCTCTAAGGAAAAGAGGCAAAGCATCTAACACCAAAAATATAGAGTTGTCTATCATGGGTTCACCAAAATGTAAGATCTAAAATATGATGAGGGGTCACCAAACTGTGGCATAAGAGATCTTACATTTAAGAATTGTTTTTTCTTATTGAATTATATAGGTGATGTTAATGAATATGTGTGTGAGGAGGGTAGGATTGTTCTTTTAATCCCAAATTTCTTAAAGGAAAGATCCAAATTGATTACCCCTAAAGAAAGGATCAATGCATAAGTGAATCAACCTATTAAGGATATGGATTAAAGAGAGAAACCCTAATTCCCATTTTATAGAAGAGAGTGTGTATGATAGATTTAATAACTTTAATTGAATTGAATTGAATTGAATAGGAAAAATGCACTAACCTTGAAATGTTTCAGATGTATAGAATTCTATTTTTTGAAGCCTATGTTGAGTTTCTAGAAAATCTGAGACTAGATCTAGAATAGAAACGCAGAGATGAACAAAACCCAAAAATATTTTTCCGTTATGAAATAGTTCCAATTTGTACCCTCAAGCCAATGGCACCATTGACCCAGAAAGGTTGACCTAGGGCATAATCAACCTAAAAAGTCTCCGATAGGAATTATGTTTTCGGATCCCAAAATTTTGCCGAAAAGGGTATCCAAATCTCTGTCCTGATCTGCTGTTCCAAACCTATACCTGACAAAAAAATGGTTTGTTTGTTGGGGGCACAGGTTTGCCTTATTCAAACCCTGATTTAGGAACTAACCTTGAAATCAATAATTGAAATAAAGAATGCTAGCAAGTAGTAGAAGTAAATCTAATAATGAAGCTATGATATTCAAATAGATATGTAATTGTATTTCGTATGTGAACAAGTATGAAAATATGAAAGCTTGGACTCAATTAGAAACCATAAACCTCCATGATTTTATGTTTGGAATCCACCTTGAAGAGAGAATGAGAGAGTCTTGAGGATACACAAAGGATCTTGAAGGAAGATCACACCACCATGATGGATAGATCTAGGGTTTTGAATGATGAATCTTGAATGCTTGAACCAAATCCCTTCAAAGGATTGAAAGCTTGAATTCTTGATCTTCAATGGAGAAATTGAATGCTTGAGAGGAAGAATTGAACACTTTGAAAGCTTCTAAATATGTAGAACAATGGATGCTTGAATTATCCCTTTTATACTTAGAGCTCACTTAGGATTGCTTCTTGCATCTTAGAGAAAATTAGAGGAGACAACTTCCTTTTATATGGAACTAGGGAACCATCTTCTAGAGAGGTTGACATAGGAGAATTAAATTCCAATTATACCCAAGTCCCTAGAAGAGGACCTACATTAAATTTAATTTAAAAATCGTCGCTTCGGAACCCAAAACAGCCGACCCAGAAGCGGGAAATAAATTTTTGATGACCTCGGACAGCCGACTGACTTCCAGATTTGAAAGGGGGACCCAATTCAAGGTCGAGGTCATCCTTGAGCTAGGTCAAGGTCAAGGTCAACCTTGAACCAGGGAGTCAGGACCCCTGGAAAACATGCCAGTTAGGATGGAAGGTGCCAAGAGAGGGCCAATCAGGGTCCTAAACAAACACAGAAGTGAGAGAGGATGCAGAAATGAGGGGACAATATGATGGTGGTCAAAAACACCCCCTAAGTAGGGATAAACATTTTTAACATGGAAGTGCTTCCATTTTCAGATGATACACATACATATCATACTTTTTAGACCAACTCAAGTGGTTCAGACCTTTCATGGAGAACATGTAATTATTCTCTCATGATCCTCACTATCTAGTCTCCACTTACAATGTCTACGTTGAGATATAATTGTATGGAGACAAATAGAGGTGGCAGCTACTAGGTGACTATATTAAAACACCTTATTTTCTGATTGGTAATCAACAAAGTGAATACCATGCTGAATTACTTTGATTTTCTTTAAATATGCTCCCTCTAAAAAAATTGAACCTGTAGGTCACAAATTTTAACAATATAAACTTAAATAAACTAAGTTTGAAATTTGTTAAAAGGTTAAAATTTAAAATTTACAAATAGAGTTTAATATATTGATGTAAAGCATACAATCCTATCTGGAACAACATTCCATCACTTTCTTTAGGTTCAAGTAACTTCATCCTCACTACAGTAAAACATAGTAAATCATAACCAACTCCTTCTACATTTCCACGCTCAGCAATCACTACAAAATAAATGTGTGTGTGTGTGTGTGTGTGTGCGCGCGCACGCGCGCGTGTGTGTATGTGTATGTGTGTGTGTGTTTGTGTGTATGTGTATATATATATAGACACACACACACACACACACACACACACATGTGAGGTATTAAAATTTACTTAGCTCAATCTATAGATACATGCATCTCAATGGACCATATAATATGAAATATATACTTACCAATTTTGACCAATCCTGAGATATGATCGTAATAAGTAGAAATCAAAGGAACATCATCAAAGTTTTTATTTCCATCTCTATCAAATGTATCAGTAACAACTAGTAGCACTAGATTCCATGTATCTACATAATTCTTCGAATTGAATAAGCACTATAATTGTAGAAAAAGATTGTAAGCGTGATTTTTCCCTCTTTGTATTCATCGTCAAATTGTTAGTGTTGAATGAACTTCTAAAAAAAATAAACTTCTAAACTCAAGAGTCTCCTTAAAGAGAAGTGTTCCCAATACTTTTTAGCATAAACACTTCAAGATATCTTCCTTCAAAGATTGAGAGTAAAAATTGCTCTTGTTTCAAGATCAAGTTCACCAATCATAAATTTAACAAATTAGGTTTTTTTTTGTGGTGTGTGTGAAAGGGTTCAGAGAAATATGGAAAAAATATATGTGTAGTCAATTTTAACATATTTGTTAAGGTAAACTCTTAGATTGCAATTTAATATTAGGTTTATGTAAGGTTAATAGTCAATTTTAACATATTTGTTAAGGTAAACTCTTAGATTGCAATTTAATATTGGGTTTATGTAAGGTTAATATTGACGTCCATTACATTGAAAAGATATATGGAATAAGAAAAGGTTAATTTTGACTTTGTCAAGTTATTATCTCTTTGTTTCTCTAAACAAATCTAGGATTTAGAATACTATAGAGGAGTTTTTATATTTTTATATATTTAAAAATTATAGGTATTTATAATTATCATATAATGTTTTTCATACGTTTTGATTGTATACCTTTTTAACATGTCTTAAATTTGTAGCATTTATTGTATAGATTTTTTGTTGTTTATATGCCACCATCTTGTTTACATATTTTTTATTTTTTTTTATGAGTGTCATTTTATCAATAACATGTTAGCAACATTGTCTAGAAGAGTATACAATACCAACTATTATATACTTCAAATCTATTTAGTCAAAGAAGTCAAAGGTATTGGATGTCTATCTACATCTTGGGTAGAATATTCTCACATCAAGTCATTGTCTTGGTCTTTCAACTATTTCCACAATAAAAAATACAAAAAATAAATTTTGATATTTGGAAATAAAGTCCTCAAGAGAGAAGAAAGAAAAGTCAAGAACTGTTATGTCAAGTCAATATAGTCTATGAAATTTAATATAGTTAGTGGGTCAAATGATTTTCAATAAAAATTTTCTCAAAAATAAATTATCTACTATAGACATAAGTGTAAAAAACACTTGATTTCTTCTTAATTCATTATTAAATGTGAATTCTAATTTTCTCTATATTTTAAAAATCTTGGAGATATTGGATGTGGGTTTTAATTATTTATGTATGTATGAAGGTGATCCCATGGTAGTGGGTTACACTTTCACCCATGAAGGAAAAAAGAAGTCAGATGAACCCACAATAGTGGGTTACACTTTTTTATAGGAAGCAATTCCTCATGAAATTCGCAAGGTGGGAGGATTTAGTTGGGTACTTTCGATAGAAAGTACCCTATTGTTTTGATCGAAACATTCCTAGTTTCAATCGAAACTACGCTTTTTGCTTAGTTTCGATCGAAACTAGCTAGTAAAGATTTTGGTGGGATTTTTACCCATACCCACATTAAAATAAGAAAGTACTTTTGATAGAAATTACTTTCTATCAAAACTAAATAGTTTTGATCGAAATTAATTTCGATAGAAAGTACTTTCTATCGAAAGTCCCTGAGTAGAGGCCATTTCCAGAGTTTCACAAAAGTCTGAAGCTTTCATGGCTTTGAGGCTCAAACGTAGGGCTCAAATGGAAGAATAAGGAGATATCCTTTTGCATAGCATAAGTACTCCAAATGAGCTTTCTAACAAATATAGATTTGACAATTTTTGAATTGATTAGGACTATGTTTTTTGACATGCATCGAATGTAGGTTTTTTACCAAATATAAACCTCTGAGTTTCATGTTAAATGGAAAATAGTATAAAAAAGAATTTTTTTTTGATAAATAATAGTGCCCTCCGTCTTTGAATCTACTTTCTATAAAAAAAAAATTAAAATTTGATAAATACAAAACAAGTTATAAGCTATGTAGTCAAGGTATGTCAAAATTACAGTTTTCTCAACTTCAAAAGTTCATAAAATATGCAATAAACATGATAATGTTGTCAAAAAAATTTCATGCCTTCCGTATGGATGCTACAAAACCAAATTCAAAAGAAGCACATTAATATCTATTTTAGAAAAATAGTTATGCTTTATGAAATCAATGCAACTCTTTGAAAATGACGTTTTCAACAACATAGCAATTTTCGTGGGAGAAAACAAAACATTCAAATCAATTATTTTTAATAAAGAAAAAAATATATTTATAATCTAGACAAATAATCCTAAAAGACTCTAGTTTACTTCATCTTCTGATTTCAAACAGTTTATTGAAAATATGCATCCGAATCTGAATTTTTTTTCAAAATGTAGACTTCAGTGTCTGTTCAGGCAAAAAATTGTAACCCACTATTGTGGGTTCACCCAGCTAGTAGAAAAATGTTTGGGAAGCATGTTCGATCAAACAAGAATGTTTGATTAAACATATGACAAAATTTATGTCCAATTGAATATATTATTTAATTAATATTTTAATAGGTTTGATCTAACATAAGCTTTGATCGATCATATTTTCAACTAACATTTTTGTCAAATTGTTTATAAGCCCAAGGTGATAATTAAAAGGTCATTTTATACTAGTGATCTAGGCTCCATGCCTATTTAGAGTGAATTCCCCTAACAATTTTTGAATGACAAGTCTCCTAAGCGCACTACATCACCCAACACTTCAGTGCTACTATACCAAATGCACCAAAATCCTCTTTCCTTTGTTCATTTTCACTTGAATGTTGTATATTTTTTATTAAAAAAATTGATGCTAGAGGTTTAAATTAATTTAAGCAACTATATGTCAGGTTGTTTAACTTTCTAATTCTTGTATTATTAGATAAATAATCTCATACCTTAGAAAACCTTTTAATTTTTTATTATTATTAGATAAACTTATAAATAATGTATATTACAAATGCCTACTTATGCTATGTGAGCAACAAATTTTAAGTTAATATCTTCCCATATTCCCTTGTAAATTAACTATACTTTTTTTTATCTATCAAAGAAAGGGTAACTCGTGATTATTTATTGATGAGGAAACAAAAGAAAAAGTAAATTTTGTAATCATACAATGCTTGGCTCAATGGTAAATAATGCAATAGCTACTAGCTACACTTACATTATCCCCTTATTAAAGTTTATTTTTAAAATTACCCTTGATAAAATATAAAATTTACCTTTTAAGGGGCTCCACCTTAAAGTTTACATAAAAAAAACTAAATATGATGATTAAATAATTTAAATATACACATTCTAGAGAAGAATGTTTCTATAAAGAATGAAATTTTGAAGTAGAGTTGAATTAGTGGACATAAATCCATATTGACCTACCTTGATAGAGCTCCATAAATTTGTCTCATAACCCTCAAAATGGTATACTTATTGATAAAAAAAAACTCATGATTTGAATGGCTTCTGAAAACTCCTATTAATGAAGATGTAATTTTATGCCCTCTACAAAACAATGTCAATGGAAGACAATGACACTAAAACTAATTACTTGATAGTCAAAATATTCAATTCTATACTTTGTAATAGGAATGATCTCTAACACATAATAGTTTGAAAGACATCCATATACAATACAAATTGTGCCACAAGTAAAGCTCATTCCTTAATTGATTTTCTATTTTTGTTTCATTGATAAATGTTTCAATTATGTTTGTTGAAAGAATAAGAAATTCTTACAGTTAAAATGCTAGGTTGAAGAATTCTTTTGTGCATTGGAATATTACATTATATAGTTTCTTTAGATTGGATTAAACAAAACAAATTATTTGGATTTTGATTAATAACTTAGTTAATAGTTAGTAAATAATAAACTAATATAGTTAGTTGGAAAAATAGGCTTTAATAAACTATAGCATTTTGTAATGAGAAATCATGTTTATTAAATTTCAATATCTCAATTTTGTTATTCATCTACAATAATGATGCATTCATTTTATCTACAAGTTTGCATGCTAGTATAAAAAAAAAGTAGATGGTTTTGAGTTAGAAAGGAGTCTTGTGAAGATTCAATGAGAAACAATATTTAATTATGATCCAATTAACTTCCCTAGTATGACACTCTATACTATATGATTAGACATTATTTTCCTTTAGCATGGAAGATTACAAACCAATATCAAAAAATACCAAGAATTGGTATCCATTGAAGATATCAAGTGGTACAAGTCATTTAAAAAATTTAGATTTTGAAAGATTTATTCGAGTTTAAATTTTATTGTCATGTAGAATTCTTCATTGAAGCTGGTTGTGTGTTATTATTCTATGTACACCAAGAAATTGTTTTGGTAGTTACTAAATCAAAATAGCATTATCATCACCATCAAAGGTGGTGTTCCTTTAAGCATATGAGAAAGACTATGGTTTTACTACTAGTACCAACTTAAACTGAGTTCTTGGTTTGCATTTAGTAAGGCATATGGAGAAACAAAGGTGATTGCCTAATTTGGCATCACAAATGTATAGATTACTACCATTTTCATAAAGGTGTTAAATGTAGTCCAAATCACGTTGTCTAATACACCAAAAAAGAATGGATTTTATTGTATGAGGAGTTTCACCATTGATACAATTTTAGGAAGAATAAATAGTTTAAACCACAATTTACTCTTTGCTAATAAATGTACTTCTTAACATTATATCAAATTATATCTTGCACACTAAAATGCAATAAATAAATGTGTGAACCACTAACTTAGAATTGTAATTCATGTAGATATAGATATTATCCATCAACAATATAAGAACAAAACATTAAAAATATATAATACTAAAATAACACATATTAACCTTGACAATGTCCACTTTAGTTAAAACAATATATGAAGTAGTAATCCACCATTCCATTAATTTATAAAGAAATAAATATACAATATCGCAAAAAGTTCCAACAATACTTTAAAGAGCTCTCAAAAACCTCAACAATCAGTCCCCAACTTTATTGGGCTTGCATACACATATTATTTCCTACTATGATTGTTTTTACACCATTTACTAGAAATATCTTTCCTCATGCAAATACGGAGGAGGTAGGTTCCCCTCAAATCCAGCCTCCACTTAACTATATATTGATTAAAATTAAAAAGCCAATTAACTAAAGTTTTAAGCTTAGGTTATGTGCAAGCTCCTATTTTTCAAATTCAGCCTCCACCTACATTATTCTAGATTAACCACATCACCATTGCTGTCGCTGTCACTGTCGCTTCAATTTGCTTGCTTATCTATGAGCACAGAGGTTTGAGGCTCCATCTTCCCTTCCAGCATTAGCACCACTTGCCCCATGCTCGGCCTTACTTCCTCATCTTTTTCAATGCATAGCAATGCAACAATACTTGCTCTTCTCACCTGCTCAATATCTATTTCCTCTGCGACACCCTCCTCCACAATATTAATTGTGTTGCCCTGGTAAATTTGTGTTTCAGCCCATGCAGGAAAGTAATACTTATTTGAACCTTGCACATTTAAATCAAGACTTCTTCACCCAGAAATGATTTCAAAGAGGGTTATGCCAAAACTGTACACATCAACCTTTGGAAAGATGGGAAGGCCGGAAATCCATTCAGGAGCCAAATAACCTCTTGTTCCTCTTGTTGTGGTCAGTATGCGGCTTAAATCTCTACCCACCAGCTTTTCCATCCCGAAATCGGCCAACTTGGGTGAAAAATCAGTGTCCAGCAGAATGTTCTCGGGCTTTATATCACCGTGAATGATGCGATCTCTGCATTCCTCATGGAGGTAAACTAAAGCTCGTGCAGTGCCTAAAACAATTTCGAATCGGGCCTTCCAGTCGAGTACTTTCCTTTTACCTTTGGGGGTACTCGTGAAGAGTAGGGAATTTAGAGAGCCATTGGGCATGTAGTCATAAACCAGTAACCGTCTGGATCCCCGTGCACAAAACCCTCGAACCCTGATCAAATTCCCATGTTGAATGCTTCCGAGAGAACTTATTTCCGCTCGGAATTGGTTATAATCTCGGCTTGAACTAAACTCCAATTTCTTTACGGCCACAAGAGTACCGTCTGATAGAGATCCTTTGAACACTGAGCCGAATCCTCCGCTCCCCAACTTAGACCTGAAATTGCTAGTTGCAATCTTCAACTCCCTGTAATTGAACATTCTGAGAAAAGAGTCTGATGAATCTGCACATCTCTCCATAGATTCTAGCCGATGTCGCGGCGTCCAGATTAAAAATGAAAAGATACCCAAAGAAATGACGAGAGCAATGAAAATACCAAGCACTAGAGGCAGGACGGCTTTGAATTTGGAGGATGGTGGTTCAAAATTTGGAAGGGCAGAGGCAGCTACTCGGATGAAGACATTGGAATTGCCTTGTGAGGGAGAATTGCGCAAGTTTAGTAAATGTCCGGACCAGATCTGGCAGGGCCCTGAAGGCGGATTGAAAGCATAAGCAGTTGTTGAGGCAGGCTTTCTCGTAAGCCATCTTAGTGGGTGCAACTGCAGGATATGGGGAAGCGTAATCATTAGACAACATTGAGATGGAGTCGATTAATAGGTTGGTGGTGCAATTTAAGGGGCTCTGGCGAATACGGCCACTCGACAACCACTCTTGCGAATCCCAGGCGCGTTTGTCTTTGGGGATGAAACCCTCCACGCAGCTGCAGAACTGAAGGTTGTTGGAGTTGCAAGTTCCATAAGTGCCACAGAGACCATATACGGCACATTGGTCTTTGGGCTGAGACCACAACACGTTCCACTTATTGCCAACGAACATAGAATATCGAGTATCTCCGGACTTCATCATGACGAAATGCATGAGCCCGTTCATCTTATGAGTCGGTGTCATACGGACATACATACCAGAGCTGGTAATTTCAACACTAACATTGAAAAACTCTTTGTTTGCCACTTCTGGAACATGACTGAAAATTTTACCATCCCAAACTCCGCTCTCCCAATACTTTACTGAATTATTCCATATTTGCACGAATTGGTTAGCGCCAGATGGATCCACTTGATGGGAGAAATGCCCAGGAGCAGGATCCAAGGAACTTTTCCAAGAGACCATCTTTTGTCATCCCCCAAATCTCATGTCAGGCAACCAGGTATCTGTGGGATTGTCGAAACTCTCCCAAACAGTTTCAGGTTAGCTGTCATCACTCAGCATCAAAAAGTTACCCGAATCTAATATCACAGCCCGGGATGCCTTCTTGGACGTGTTGACTTGACAGCACTATTAATTCTCATTGGCAGCTTTTATTGACTTTGGCCTCCTTTTTAGAATATTTGCTGTCTTTCTTGACTATTGAGTCTCATATTAAATATATGGTTGTGTATATTTATGTTTGTAGTTGATAGTTGTAGGTCTTTAATATTATGGTTGTAATATTGGTGAATATGGTTGAACACCATAATGTAACCTCTCTTTCAATTTTCTATATAATTGATGCCCTTGCTCTTATTTCCCTAAGGCAATTTGGGCTTTTGCATATTTCTTTGTTTATGATCAGCATATCATTGATTCAATTGCCTTCATTTGGTATCAGAGCCAAGTTGAGAAATTTGTCTTTCATTGCAGGTGATCTAGAAGAGATCAAAGAGCAAGTTAAAGATAGCAAGCTAAAGATTGGAGAGAAGCTTGGAAATCAGCCACTTAAGAGGTTTTCAAGATCAAATATTAGCATATTTGATTGCAACTGGTTTATTTGCTGCAACCTTGAGTTTGAAAGGAGAAAGGAGGTTTCTGTGTGGAGGCATTTGCAACTTGAAAGGAGGTTATTGTAAAAAAAAAAATTTCCCTTTCTTTTCAGCCAGAAGTTAGAGAAGATTATTGAAAGTTTTTAAAAGAAAACTTGCCCTTTTACATTGATAAATTTTTTTTTTAGCTTTTATTAAAGCTTCAGTTATATGCTATTCTTTCAAAAAGCTTTAAAACTCTTTTGTGGAAACAAGAGTTTTAATTAAGAAGGAAATAATATATTAGAGTTTTTTGTGAGATCAAATTTTTATTTGTAATTTGGATAATATTTTTGTAATTAAGTGCATTATCGGTGGTAACCGACACTTATTTATCAAATAAAATAATAAGAAAAAATATATTTTTGTGTGTGGGTCCCATTTAAAGGGACGAGGAGAGTATTCATTTGCAGAGATCTCTCCTGAATTTTGTATTGAGTACTTGGGTCATTGTGCATTTTTTATGACAAATATGGCAGGCAATGTAATGTCTACTGTGTTGATTCCCGTCTTTGAAGGAGACAATTTTACATATTGGTGTACTAGAATGCAAACTCTACTCAAATCTAAGGATTTGTGAGAAATTGTTCAAACCAGATATGTTGAGATAGTAGATGTAAATGCATTAAATGACCAACAAAAAAGGGAATACAAAGCAAATATAAAGAAAGATAATGAAACTTTATTCTTGATTCAGGGTGCAATCACTCAAGCTATCTTTCCTAGGATAAGTGGTGCTATTCATTCCAACCAAGCATGGAAAATATTAAATAATGCATATCAAGGTGCACAAACTACTAAATTGCAAACAACGAGGAAAAACTTTGAAAATGTAAGAATGACTACTAGTGAATCTGTCAATGAATTTCTAACAAAGGTAGAAGGTCTAGTGAGTCAAATGAAAGTACTAGGGGAAGATATAGATGACAAGCATGTCATTGAAAAGATTTTGAGAAGCTTGATTCCAAAATTTGAAGGTTTGGTTTCTACGATTGAGATATCTAAGGATCTCTCAAGCATGAAAATTGATGAATTAAGTGGAATTTTGTTAACTACTAAAGAAAGAATGAAAAGTAATGAAGAAATTTTAGAGAAAGCATTTTCCTCTAAAGAAAATATAATAGGAAAAAGAAACACATTCTTCAAGATTCATAGTAAATATGATGATAGCAATAAGAATGAATACAATGGTGAATCTAGCAATTCTAGAGGAAGAGGAAACTATTCCAGAGGGAGAAGTAGCAACTTCAAAGGAGTTGGAAGAGGAAGAGGTAGAAGTAATGGGGGAGACAATAGTAAAAGGAATGTCCAATGCTTTCATTGCAATAAGTTTGGACATTATGCTTTAGAATGTTGGAGTAAACAAGGTGAAACATAAAAGAGAAGTGCTCATAGCACTGTTGAAGATAAACAAAATTTGTTTATTTCTTGCTTCAATACAAGTGCAAGTGAAAATAATGTGTGGTATATAGACTTTGGATGTTCTTCACATATGACATCTAATGAGCATCTATTTGTTGACTTAGATCAAAAGCATCAAAGTACAATAGTACTAGGAGATAATAATTCTCATGGAAGCAAAGGTAAGGGTACTATTGCAGTTACAACCGAACATAGTAAAGTGAAGCATATCAATGAAACACTATTGGTTCCGGCACTCAAAAAGAATTTGCTATCTGTTGGACAAATGTTAGAGAAAAATTATCAAGTGACTTTTGATAAAAATGAGTGCATAATAAGAGATAAATCAAACAAAAATGTAGTTATTGCAAGAGAAAAAATGACAGGTGATAGGATGTTTC
>MU223449.1:833151-843472 GCA_018584345.1 Thuja plicata | reverse complement strand
TATATATATATATATATAAGCCTTGTCAAGTCAGCTTGAATAACCTTCCAAATAAATAATAAAACTTAAGTATGTCGGCTGCATATAACCAATTAACCATAAAATGTAGACTGTTGTTAGTCAGCTGACACTAAAAGCATAACTCGGTTAACACTATTATCCTTCAATGCTCGATTGTTACTGTAATGCCCGAGTGAACTCGGTTAGAACTAAAAATCAATTTATTCTTCTTCAATGCCCAAGAGATCATGGCATACACTGACTATGCTCGGTTTAGGTATAGACATTTGTGTAACATCACTATATTTTTGTAAACATCAATGAAAATACACAATTGAATAATTATCATCAACAATCTCCCTCTTTGACATTGATGGCAACACAACATGTCATAATACAAATAATTATAGAGAAACACTAACAAGGATAAAGTTTTGTTAATGTCCTTAGCTTCATTCTGATCCTCATCCAGAAAAATCCCTTTGTCTTCACAATCACTGAAATACAAATTTTTCCCTCTTACATTAATCTTCATTTCTGATAAAATTTATTCCTTTGTCATCAATAATCTTTCCCTTAATAATTTATTTTAGCATGACATCAATAATCTCTCCCTCTTTGACAACCAATGCCAAATACACTATCCAATACATATCTAATGAATTTGTAATATGCCTATTTGTACTGATTCATATGCAATAATCTCTAACAATTTGCATCAACATGTTAAATCTGTATTGTAGCTCGATTGATGCATCACTAATCTGTCAATTAGTGACCCTCAGTTAGGGGCATCACCCCTATATTTTCTCTAAGATACAAGAATGCATCCTTAGGTAACGGTTTTGTGAATACATCTACAATTTGTTCTTTAGTATTCACATATTCCAACCTTATTTCCTTGTCCTGAACCAGTTCTCTCTAGAAATGATACTTTATTGCAATATGCTTAGTCTTAGTATGCATCACAAGGTTCTTTGAAATGTTAATAGCACTAGTGTTGTCACAGTAGATAATAACTGGTTCTTTGATTTCCTTCTTCTTACCTGACAATAGTTGTTTGAACCATATGATATTTGAAAAATTTACTGCTGCAACAACATACTATGCCTTTACTGTAGACTGAGAGATGCAATTATGTTTCTTGCTGGTCCAAGAGACTAACCTCTTACCAAGGAATAAATCTCCACCACTTATGGTATTTCTTTCATCAACACTTCCTGCCCAATCAGCATCAATAAAAGTCTTCAAATCAAAGTTTCCTCCTTTCTTATACCATAATCCATACTCTTCAGTACCCTTAAGATATCTCAGAATCCTTTTGATCTACCATCAAGTGATTCTCTCTAGGATTAGTTGAAAACTTTACAACAATACCAACTTCTAATGCAATATCAGATCTAGTGTGAACAACATATTGAAGTTTACCAATCATGGATCTGTACGTAGTCTGAGTTACCTCCTTTGAGTCATCATCCTTAGACAACTTATATCTAGTAGACATAGGTGTCCCAACTGATCTGGAATCTTCCATTCCAAATTTATTCAGTATCTCTTTGATGTATTTAGACTGGGTAATGTAGATACCATCCTTCATCTAATAAACTTGTAAACCAACAAAGAATTTGATTTCACCAAACATAGACATCTCAAATTCCTTACTTAGCTTTGGAGAATGCTTTGCAAAAATCATCATATCCAGTAAACAGTATATCATCAACAAATATCTCTGCTAATAGTATCTTTTTCTGAGGTTTTTCTTTGATGTACAAACTACTATTGTCATTAGTTCTCTGAAATCCAATACTTATCAAGTAACCATACAATCTTTAATACCAGGCTCTAGGAGCTTTCTTCAGTCCATACAAAGATTTATGTAATTTGCAAACCATATTCCTTTTTTTAGGATCAACAAAACCTTTAGGTTACTCAATATAGACTTCCTCTTCAAGAATGCAAATTTTACATCCATTTGGTATACCTTGAATCCTTTATGTGCAGCATATGCCAGAAGAGTTCTGACTCCTTCAAGTCTTGCAACAAGAGACAAATTTTCTCCATAATCAATACCCTCTTCTTGAACATATCCTTCACATACTAATCTTGCTTTGTTTCTAGAAACTTCACCTTTTTCATTCATCTTGTTTTTGAAAACCCACGTAGTACCAATTACATTCTTGTCTTTTGATCTAGGTACAAGAGTTTAGGTTTTTTTATTTTCTATCTTCTCAATCTCTTCATTCATGGCTTATATCCAACTTTCATCATTCAATGCATCCTTAATGGTTCTAGGTTCAATTTCACTAAGCAAACATGTAACTTTATTTTTGTTCCTTATCATTATACCTTATGTCTGATCTTCAATTATTTTCTCAGGTGCATGATTCCTTCTGACATATTTTGTAAGTACAGGTTCCTTCCTCTTTGATTCTAGGCTTGTTCCACTTGGTTCATCATGTTCAAACATATGTTCTGCTCTTCCAACTGATACTCGGGTTCCACTATCTGAGACTCGGGTTCCACTGTCTGAGACTCGGATGCCCTATTTGAGACTCGGGTGCCTCTATCTGCGACTCAGTTGCCTCTGTCTCTGACTAGGTTTCTTCAGTCTAAGACTTGGTTTCTTTAGTTAGCAGCTTGGGTTGCACAGGTTGTAACAAGGTTTGTGCTGATGAATTCAGAGGTTGACATGGTTTCTATCCAATCACCATTGCCTATGTCTTAGGTATAGTATCAGGTTAATAATTCACAAATTTCTTGTAGTCCTCAGGCTCTTTACTGATCTGTTCTTCACTTCTCTCTGCAAACCCATCAATTTTTACATGTACACTTTCTATGACTTTATGATTAGTAAGATTCAAACATTTATATTCTTTGCTTTTATAGGAGTAGCCTAGGAATATACCTTCATCACCTTTTACATCAAATTTTCCATTCTTGCTTCCTTCGAGATATAACATTTACTTCTAAATACTTTGAAATAACAAACATTGGGTTTATAGCCATACCATAATTCAAAAGGTGTCTTCTCAGTACCTTTCTTCAGTTGAACTCTATTCAAAGTGTAAATTGCAGTGTTGATGGCTTCCTTCCATTATTTGGTTACAATATTCTTTTCAATCATCAAGGTTCTTGCACAATCCATAATAGATATGTTTCTTCTTTCTACTATCCCATTTTGTTATGGTGTACCTGGGGCAGATACTTGTCTCTTGATTCCTCTTTCATTGCAGAATTCATTGAACTTATTAGAAATGAATTCACCTCCTCTGTCAGATCTTAAGCATTTAAGTTTCTTTCTTGTTTCCTTTTCAACTCTGGCAAGGTACCACTTAAACTTATGTTCAAAGCTTCTTGATTTTCTTTGAGAAACATAACAGTCATCATTATGGAATGGTCATCAACAAATAGAATGAAATATCTCTCTCCTGTGTAACTTGTTGTTCCGATTGGTCCACACAAATTAGTATGCACTAACTCCAAGACTTCTTTAGTATTTTAATTCTTTCTCTTGAAACTAGTTCTGCCTACTTTCCCAATTTGACATTGTTTGCATATTGCTAATTCAGGTTTCTTTAAAATAGGAATACCTCTTACTCTTTTGTTCTTTCTTATGTTGACCAGGTTATCAAAATTCACATGACACAACCTTTTATGCCATAACCAGCTTTCTTCTACTTGTGCAATAAAACATGAACTTTCAGTGAGATCAAGATAGAATAGATTACCTTTTGTTTGCTTGTCAGTTCCAACTAGGTTTCCCTTACGGCCTTACCATTCATAAATTCTACCTTGAAACTAATTTTATTTATTTGTCCCACACTTAGTATATTATGCCTTAGTCCTTCAACCCAATAAACATTATCACATTTGATTCCTTTAGTTAGAGAAATACAACCTTTACCTTTTACATAGCAAGGTTTATCATTCCCAAAACTGACACTCCCATCATCATAGTGCTCAAGATGTTCAAATTTGGTTTTATCACCATTCATGTGGTGAGAAAAACCACTAGCAATTATCCAAGTGTCATTCTTGCTAATATAAGAATAAAGTGCAATCCTTAATAGCAATGTAAACTATTTCATCTTCATCTTCATCACTATCAGAATCTTTTGCAATATAACAAGATTTCTTACCTTTGTCCTTGTATCATTTGTAACTCTTGAAATCTTTCTTGCCTTTGTACTTGTTGAACTTTTTCTCATCTTTGTCTTTTTTGTTTGGACACTTAGCAGCAATATGACCAACCTCATTACATGAAAAGCAAATCAATGGTATTCTTCCTTTGTACTTTCCTTTGGCAACTCTCTTTGTAAGTAATGCTTCAATGATTTCCATATCTTCATCATCAGAATCACCATTACTATCACTGTCAATCTGTTTTCCTTTTGAGTTTCTATCCATCTTACCAAGGTTTAATTTAGCTATGAATGCAGACTCAAAATTGCTAGGATTAGGAGAACAATTGTCAAAATTGTCCAACTCAAAAGTTGTAAGCCTTCCAACCAATGCATCTAGAGTTATATCATTACTGCACCTCATCTCTTGAATAGCTGAAACTCTAATAGCATAGATAGGAAGTAAATTTCTCAATACCTTACTAACCATTGTTTTGTCTTCAGTTATTCCATAATTAGCTCTCATGGCACTGCCACCTTTCTTGATTCTTTCATTGTATTTCGTAATGTCTTCTCCTTATTTCATTTTCATCTAATCAAACTAACCTCTGAGACTTTCTTCTTTGGCTCTCTTTACATTGTCATCTCCTCCATGTATATCATGTATTTTCTTCCATATATCATAGGCAGTAGGGAATTCCTTGACTTCATCAAATTTGGAATAGATGACTGAAGAAGTGATATCAATCATCATTATGTTATGATTCTTCATGTCCATCATCTGATCCACAGACATAGGTCTCGGTGGTTCCACATACTTGTGATCTAAGAATTACAAACTAGTGTCTCTAATAGTAGATATATGTAGCCTCATCAAATCTTTCCATGCAATGAAGTTGTCTTTGTTAATTTTGGAGATCTCCCTTCCGTAAGACATCTCTAATCTTTAGCTTAGGCCTTGAAACCTTCCCTGAAAGCACCAAATGTTCTGATACCAATTTTTGGAAATGAGTTGAGTAACTGAGAGGGGAGGGGTGAATCAATTACCACAAAACAAATTCAAGTCCCTTAAATGTCTTAAAAAACTTATCACTGTTAAGTTTGGTTAACATAGATATTTTGTTGCCACTCAGTTATCAAAGCAAACCTTTAAGCTATTAATTATCATTATCCTTTAGTGATTAAGTGTAGAAACATAAAGCATAAGGAAAATAAAATGTACACAGATGACATCAATATTTAATGTGGAAACCCAATTTGAGAAAAAAAACCAATTGCAACTAGTTACTATTTTTCACTCTTCTGAAGTGAGCCCTATTAGGAGCCAACCCTGTTAAAGGTTACAATACACACTGTTAGGTGTGACCCTGTTACAGGATTTAATCACCCTGTAAGGAGTCAACTTGTTAGAGGTCTTCAGACACTTCAATGTAGAAATGTCACCTTGTGAGAGGATTTACAAAAGACTGTTAAGTCTACTCTGTAAAGAGATTTTGATCACTGCTACAATTATTAGAGAGTAATAATGGATTGACTTATTTTTTGAAAAAACTATCTTTGCTAATTCATATCTCTACTCTGGTTTTAAATTGGAACCTTACTGATCAAATATTCTATTGCATCTCTGTATGTTATGTCCTTAATCAAAATCCCGTCTGATTTTGCCTTCGCTCTTCATATCACAAACTCACACACATTCAATCCAAACATGACCTTATATATATATATATAAGCCTTGTAAAGTCGGCTTGAATAACCTTCCAAATAAATAATAAAACTTAAGGCTATCAGCTGCATATAACCAATTAACCATAAAATGTAGACTGTTGTTCATTGGCTGACACCAAAAGCATAACTCGATTAACACCGTAATCCTTCAATGCCTGGCCGTTACTGTAATGCCCGAGTGGACTCAGTTAGAACTGAAAAATCACTTTGGTCTTCTTCAATGCCTGAGAGATCATGGCATACACTGACTGTGCTCGGTTTAGGTATAGAAATTTGTGTAACATCACTATATTTGTGTAAACATCAATGACAATACACAATTGAATAATTGTCATCAACACAGAGCTGCAACAATTTCAACAAATGCTATACCATCTATTTTTTAACCTTACGTAACATAATTTCTCTGAGCGGGAATCAGAGCGGAGGTGGGTTTTTAGTTCTGAGATTTCTAGGGGTGAGGATGTAGATGAGGAAGATGATCTTCATGGCTATGGAAGGAATTTTTTCAAGCGGTGGTCCTCTTTGTTCCTACTGTGCCATCATTTGTGGTCCTATGTTGGATTTGTGAGGGCGGGGTTTTTTAGGCCCCTATGGTTTCTTGTGGCATGTTTGTTGACTATCTGGTTTGATTTGGGAAATCTGTTCCATGGTTGATTGTTTGATTTTCTATCACCTGTGGTATCTCTGGTCGTGTGCTCTTTTTACAGGTCTTACTGTTGTGTGTGCCCCCTAACTGCATGCTCTTTATGAGGTGTACTTGTTAAGACACATAAGGGGATACTTCCTCTTGAGAGGGGCTTGTGTTCGAGGGGATTTGTTCCCAGGAGTGTGATTGTTAGCAATGATAATGTGTACGAAGGAGATACGCCAATGTATAGCATCGGTGCAAGTAATAATAGTAGCGGCATGCTTGTGGTGTCTGTCCCTGCACTGTTGCATTTTACGCTACACTTGTTTGACTATATTGTGAATTCCTCTGTCTCTAGTGGGAGCTTGGGTTTTTTCTTGGACATATTTTATTCGAGGGGTTATCGCCAATGTATGGTGGTATGTGTATCAACATTTTTGTCTGTGGTGGGGTGTTTTTGATACTTTTTCTCTCCCTGCATACCTTCTCTAGCGACGTTGGGGGCCTATCTTGCTTATGCATATTTTTTGGGCATGTTTTAGTCTAGTGAAGGCTTTTTTTCGTGGATGTCTTTATTGGGTATTGCAAGCACTTTCCCTAGCCCAAGGTGCGAATGTTGGTCACTCTTTGCATGATATTCCCTAGTTTCGGGGGCTTCTGGGAGGTTT
Source organism: Thuja plicata (assembly GCA_018584345.1). Taxonomy (NCBI): domain Eukaryota; kingdom Viridiplantae; phylum Streptophyta; class Pinopsida; order Cupressales; family Cupressaceae; genus Thuja; species Thuja plicata. The sequence goes on along the minus strand of MU223449.1, from coordinate 836,324 downwards.
CTTCAGTTCCACAAGAAGTGCTCAACTTCTCTCCATGCTTTTTCTGCTCCTCCCACTATTTTTTGTGGGTTTGACATTTACTACATGGGTTGTTCCATGGAAATAGTGACTACTGGGACTTTTTTCCAGTCTGATGGTTATGACTCAATTTTTTCCATGGGGGTTCTCTCCATGCATAAGATATTGGTTTCGATGGAAGAGGTGTTTGTCTTCTTTGGTGCTATTCCTAGAAGAGGATTGGGGATCTATGGTTTGGACCTCTCTGTGGGAGGAAGGGTGGATGTTAAAAGAATCTTGTTATTTTGGCATGTTGGTAGAAGAGTATGTTTTGCTTGGTCTACTCTATTTTGGAGGCAGGTAGCTGATGACTCTCTAGGGTCTTGGAGAAGGTGCATAGGTTATGGTTTGGCAGTCTCTTTAGCTCTGCTAAAGATTGAGGAAGTGGTGTTAAAAGGAGAGAATGACCCTTCTTAGATTTCTACTATGAAGGAGGTGTTGAGTCAGCTTGGAAAAGGGGTCTTTCCCTTTTTTTTTTTGATAATGATAAGCCTGCAAATAGGATATTATTCTTATTTGCTAATGATGATGATGTTGATGAACTTATGAATATCTGATGGAGATGATGAAGATAGAGTGATACCATGTATCATGATTGTAGAAATTTTTAGATCGGTTATTGTTTTTTATTTTTAAAAATCAGCTGAAACTAGGGGCTGACCTGAATAGACACAACTAGCACGAGGAGTGCTGATAACCAGCAAGAAACACACACAAATTTTTTAGATCGGTTATTGTTTTTTCATTGATGTCAAGCAATTGATTAACTGATTTTATTATGTTACCATATCTTAAGAGGAAAATCTAAATGGGTGATGAATACAGATTAGACAATGATGAAGTAATGATGATATTGTTTTTTTATACTATATACTTTATGTTATCAAATTGGTACATTTGATTGATCAAGTTGGGAACTACAATGAGTTAAGGTTATGACTGAAAGAGTTACTTTATCGAGCTAGACTTAGTCAGTTGGTAGAATATTATGTGAGTCACTTACAGTTTATCGAGCATTGAGCACCAAGCATCAAAGATGAGTTAGACACTGATCAGTGAATGAAGTCAGTTACCGAGTTATAAAGCAAGTTTTACCGAGTAAAGTATATTGATTATAAATGATGATAAGATCAAATTTAATGTGAATCGATGATGAGATGGATGAGGAAATTAATTAAATGAAGATTGTTACAAGATCTAGGAATAGGAAAATTCAATAAGAAGATCTAAGGCAAAGATCAAGCGGTTAAACAAAATTATGAGAGTTCCAAAAAAAGGTACAAGTTCCGAGGTTAAAGTGAGATGGTTTACCAAGTTGAGAAATATGTTCAGAAGATGATCGAACGACTAAGCGCAAATGAAGGAAAAAAAATTAAGGAGATTAAGAGGCTGACAAATACATAGAGAATAAGAGGCTGAGGAATTGAACAAAGAAGAAGAAGTTGAAGAACAACATTTACTGAGCATAACAAATAAATAAAGATTGAAGAATCTACAGTCTGAGGAAGACATCAATGGATTAGGTGATGCCATTATTCAAATGAGCATAAAGGATCTGACACAAGCAAAGGCAGTTTCTATATTTACAGATCAAAGTTTATTCTTTCTTATTAATATTTTTAACAGAGAAATCTCTTAACTGAGTGGATTTAACAGTCCTATTTGTAAAACATAGACTTAGGTGACATTCCAGAAGAGTGTTTAAAGACCTCTAACAAAGCCACTCTTAACATGGTGAAGATATAAACAATTCTGAGGTAAATCCCCTAACAAGGTCACATTTAGAAAATGTGTTTGTAATCTATAACAAGATAATTTCTTAACCGGGTGTACTTTAGAAGGGTACATTTTTATTGTGGGTTAGAATTCCCACAGAGGTTTTGCCCAAATTGGGTTTCCTCATTAAATCTGGTGTCAACCGTGTTAAATCTCAAGTTATATGAGTTAATATGATGTTGCTAAGTTTGAATGATTGATTTACATATATGAGATGTATTACTTCTTATGTTATTCAGTTATTTGGTGAATTGGTTATTTACTACATTCAGTATTACCGAGAGAATCAGTGAGTTCAATTTTAAGTGTTTAAGTTTTGATTTTCCTGATTCAACCCCACCCCCTCCCCCCCTTCACCCCTCTCAGTGGAACCAACAGATAAAAATTTGGTTAATATGGGTGTGCACTCTTTTTGTGGAGTGTAGAAGTGGAAAATTTGGGATTCTCTTATGGGGACAGAAGATGCAATGAGTGGTTCTCTTGTTGAAGATAAAGCTTTGTTTCAGACTTGGATAAGGCTAAGGCACGATGGTGTCTACCATGCTAAAGATCAGGGAAGTGACCACTCTTCATCTTGGAGAGTCGATCTGATGGAAAGCTATGTTTAGTTTTGGTTGGGCTCTTGTTGTTGTGATGGAAGTCTTCTTCATTTTTTTGGCTCCTTTCTTTTAGGGTTGGTCTATCCCTTTTGTTTGGTCTGGACAGTGGCCTATTTTTCTTTTGTGGCCACGTGATTGCTTCTAGTTTTCAAGGGCTCATGCTGGCTTTATAATTTTGGTTGAAGTATGCAGCTAGTCAAGGCCTTTTTCCATCCTTGAGGTTGCTATAAAGGTGTTGGCTATTAGAAGGCTTCCTACTGAGGTAGGGACTTTTTTCGTGAGATTAGAGGTGGATGAGTTTCCTAGTGAGGTGGAGATGTTATTAGTGAGTATGGAGATTTTTTATCCTGTCCAGGGTCCTTTCTGTAGTTATTTGGATGTTCGGTGTGGTAACACTTTACAATTTGGGATGTTGGTCTCCTTCTTTGTTGATCATATTGAGGTGGGATTCTTTTCTATTGAGGTGGAAAGGGAATTGGTAGAAAGAGGGTGGATTTCCCGTTAGGGTGTTGATGTTATTTACAGGAATTATTTTGATATCCCCACTTGTTTCAAGGGGATTTGGAAAGTTTCTACTGAAGGCTTCTTGGTTGGAAATTATTGGGGGTCTATGTTGACCTATGTCTTTTGGTTGTTTAAGGCCTTGTACTTTCTTAACACTTTTTCTTCAAGGTTTCTCTGGTGACTCTATACCTCTGTGTCGTTTGTAGCCTTATGTTGTTTTTCACTACACTCTAGCTT
>MU223449.1:805576-833087 GCA_018584345.1 Thuja plicata | reverse complement strand
ATATATACATACGACTGATTTTTATTAAACATTGATATTTAACATATACATCTAGCTTATTTATAAACTTAATAATAGCACTTATTTTGATTAAATTTAATAAACACCAAAGATCTAAAACCAAGAAAATAAATATTTGATAAAATCATATTTGACCCCCGGCTATGCAATATGAAGAGAAGAATTTTCTAGGATTCTATTTAAAGTCACCGTATAGGAGCGTAATTATAATTATTCTTGCAAGCTACAGTGGCTAAACATAGATTTTTCGTCCTAAAATTGGTAGAGTGTATGTAATGATATTAAACAAATAGAGATATACTGGTTTGTTTATTAAAGAACTTGGATATCTATAGTAGTTGGTCAAACCTACCAAGCAAATCAATTTCTTTTCATCCACATATTCTATCAAGAGGTACATCTAGATATTTCATGCAATACTAGATGTAAAGAAAGGACATCTGAAAATAGCTTATAATACATACATTATAAAATATAAAATAAAATACATACATTATAAAATGTTCAAAACAAAGGCATTAAAAAGGGTTGAATAAATATCGAATTGGAAAATGGGTTAAATAAATATCGAATTGCACAACATCCTCAACCATATTAGAAATTTCATAATACAATAAAACTTGATGTCTTAGGCCCCGTTGGTTGCAGGAATTAGAGTGGAATTAGAATTAACAAATTTTGGATTTTCCAAATTCGATGTTTGTGTCGACCCTATGAAAATAGAATAGGGATTTTCTAATTCTAATTTTGCCCCAAAATGAGCATTCATATGCTTATAAAACCAAATTTAATATGTCGTCGAGTCTGTGACTTCTCCAAACCAAGTTCAATATTCTTGTCAGGTCTATGGGCATGAGGAAACATTTTTATTTGGCAGCACGGTTTGCAGGGTCATCGACGGTCAATCTCGCACGAACATCTGAGGGTTTGCAGGATCAATCCGCCACGGTTTGTGCAATCATAGTTGAGCAATCTTATTTTTCTTAAATATTTTCTACCACCCAAGTATGAACTCCTAATCTCTGTGCTAAACATTTGTATACATTTCAGTGATTCATGGTTATTGTTACAAAGATGTTTGTGTGTTTTTTATTGCTTCTATTGAAATTAAGAAATAAATAAATTAAAAAAATCCTTATTCATTTCGTATTCCAATTTCAGATTGTGGCACCCAGACGCAGAAAATCTTCCAGGTGAACCAAACAGGTTGAACCCATATTCCGTAAATCATTTTCAGAATAAGTATCTTCTAGAATTTTAGCATCTTCCAGAATTAACGTTATCCAGCATTTGGTATTTTTAATATTTTTCTTTTCTATAATATTGGCCATTTGGTCGTTCAACCTGACAACGAGAGTAGTAACATAAGCATCCTTACCTCCTCATCGCCCATCCTTCTCGATGGCTGATTTTTGGGCCAAAAATATCGCATACTCTGGGAGTTTCCTCTTGAAACCCATGACATCTTTGAATTTCCTTTCTCTGCGAGTGTTGTGATTCGAGTCTCCACCCAGAGCCGATGACTACAACATGGTGAGTCATTCTTCGGGAAAAAAGGGCTAGGGTAAGCAATTAATGCACCCTTAATGGTGACAGGTAGAACTGGGTGAGGAATGCCACCTAGCAACCGGTAAAGCGGTCGCTCATATGTGGGATGACCTCCTCAAAACACAACAACAATCACACTTGCAGAGCGACCTTCTTCAGTGTGTATAAATTTGATATTCTATATCTAATTATCTATTATTTTCTAAAGTATTAAGAATGTAGTTCTCTATTATATATAGCATTTTGTTACATTTTGAAATAACGAAAAAAATCCTTAATAAACAAACTTCTTATTTAGGTAATGAAGGAAGCACTAAAATTTTATTAAAAATAGCATTTAAAATCTCTTAACTTTTTTAGAAAGTGTAAAGCATAGAATTATGAATTTAAGAAGAAATCAATTTGTATTGATAATGAATGCACATGGTAGGCAAAATCTCTTTGAATAAAATATTATGCAAATTTATTTGACCCACTACACTAAATTGGGCTAACAACTATTGACTTTTATTTTTCAACTCAAGAGGATTTGAATTTCAAATATCATTGTCTTGATTATGAATTTTCGTTTTGCAAATAGTGGAGAAAGAAAAGTATTAACTTAGAAGGGGAATCTTATATCCGAAATGTAGATAGATGTAGATTTCACATCTAGGACTTTCAAACTTCTTTGACTTCATAGATTTTAGTATGTATTATTATGAATAATATATTATTATCAAATTATCAATATACCTTGAATGAATAATATTAACAATTTACCATCCTTATTATTAGTGTGAGTGTGTATAGAGAGGGGTCCCTTTCTCCATCCTCCCTTTTGTTTGCTTGGTTCTCATACGCATTCATCTTGCCCCTTCCCCCACACACTCATCCCCTTCTTTTATTCTTTCTTAAAGTGTGCTAGCAATCACTCATTTATCTTCTTGTGTTGCTCTCTTCTTGATGATGAATCACAAAGTATAATAAAAAATGTTGATGAGTAAAACTAACACAAGCAAATTAAAAACTATGCACAATAATATCACGGACTATGAAAAATATAGTCTACAATTACAAACTCTTCTAAAATATATTGCCAACATATCTTTCATAAAATAATACACATAGAAAAGATAGTAATATGTTAAAAAGATAATAGAACATAAACAAAAAAAATACTTATTCTAAATGATAATGTTCTAAAGTTAAGACATATTAAAAAACTATTTAATAAAAATATATAGATATCAGCAGATTATAACTATAAATACTTGTAATTTTAAGACATTAAAAATATAAAACCCCTCTACAAATATTATAAATGCTACAATAATTCATCCCCTACAAATAAAAAATGGGTCGTAGCTCTAGTCAAGTCACGGTTACCTTACCTACTCATAACATCTTTTCCCTATAATGGCGAGCTCCTAAAAAGACAGAAAATGTCAAAAAACATTTAGTTGCAGCTGAGTTTTACTCCTTTGCAAATACGTTAAACTTGACTTGACTTAACCCTTTCTCACACAAGAAACCCAATTTCATTGTCTATCTTGAAATTTTTTATTTATTTTTGGGGACCACTAAATGCTTACTTGGAAAAATTATACAGAATGGAATTATGAATTAAAGAAGAAATCAAAGTGAGTTGTTGACGACCTATGTTTATGGTAGAAAAAATCTTACTTGGAAAAATATTTATTTGACCTACTATATTAAATGGGGATACCAACTATTGACATTGTTTTGTTCTAACCCAAGAGGACTTGAAACCCAAATATCAAGTCCTTGATTTATATTACGGACTTGAATGAAATTATTATTTTGGTAGGGAAATATTTATTCAAGATGAGGATAATAAATCTATTGAATTTGGATTTTTTATTGTGTTTTCTACTCTTAGGTAGAAGAGGTTTTTTTGGTATTGACAGTTAAGGTTAGATAGTAGTATGGACAAGTATAATGCTATTAATAGTTTAGAGCTAGTTGGTAGAACTATTCATATATTTTTGATTAATATTTCTCTTTGATGGCTTTATGGCTTCCGGTTGTAATGGCCCAAAGTCTGGTTCTCTAATTTATGTTGTTATTTGGGTTTAGGGCCTTTTCCTACCATCTTAATAAAAAATATTTGATGTAAATATTAATTAGTATTAAAAGTTATTATAAAATATATTAGTAACATGCAATTGATAAAAAACAACTTTTGGATTTGGACGATTTGATTGATTCTTCTAATTCTAAGTCTCAAGGTTTCTTCTCAGCCACCGCCCTTTTGTAAGGTTAATAGATATGATCATTGGATACCTCCTCCAAAGGATGTTTTTAAAATTAATGTTTTGGGTTCATGTAGGTGTAATTCTAGACTAGTTAGAATTGGAAGTGATAGCCATGATAAAATTGGTTTTGTGGGGTTCTTATTGCATTGCAGAAAGCTTCTGAGTTGGATTGGAAGCATGTTGTTTGTGATGGATTCTATGATTTTAGCTTCTCTTCTTAAATATAAGAATTTTGGGAGTTTTTGAGACTTCGTGTCCTTTGTTGCCCAAATTTATGATTTATCTTGATACTTGAATTCCATTTCTTTTGTTCGTATTCCTAGTAATAGAAAGTTGTTGCTCATTTTCTTGCTAAATGGGCATCATTAACTTGTAATGGATGGAATGTTGAGGACTAGAATTCTCTTCAGTTTGAGTAACTTACTAGTTCTTATATTTACCTTTGAAGGATCTGAACTAATTATTGTACTTCTATTTAGAATTTTGTTGAAGTCGTGAGATCTTGGTTTTGTTAATAGGCCTTTTCCACTCTGTGTTGCTTACATGATACGATGATAATTTGAAAATAGTTTTATATTATATCTTTAATAATCTTTTAATTAATAAATTTTAATCTTTTTGCCCAAGGAAAAAATAGCAAAATATAATTACGTTAGACATGTAAAAATACTCTAAAACCAAAATATATAGATATATGTAGAAAAAAAGAGACAAAGAACAAAGGACAAACTGAAAATTATATTCATAAGACTAAAATATTACACAACTCCTTATAGCTCTACAGAGCTGGACACTGCTGGAAGAGTAATTAGCAAAGCTTGGTCTTTTAATATATATAGAAGACAAGATATGTTATCCATAATGTCTAGAAAGGGTGAGAACATTCTGGATTGAACTGTGGCAGGTTGGATGGTCCTGGAAGTTTCTAATTTTACTATGTTGATGGTGCCGACAGTGGTGGTTGGAGGATTATTAATTTATTTCCAACATCCCCACATAAATTAATTATCAAATTGTTTAGATATCCCCCCATAATCTAGAAATGATGAGTCTTGGCTTATAGCCTTGTTAGGTACCCATTTACAAACACTTATCCAATTCTTCACATTGTTTCCCCAATCACTGATGGGTTTTCACGGATTACCCCTAACCAATGTACAAGTTTGAAGTGCTTTTTCAGTCACCTCAAACTTTGCACTCAAGTGGTTTTAGCTCACCACAAACCTCACATAAGAAATTAGAAAATGGTTTAAGGATGACCACAAACCATGCACTCACTGGTTCTAATGACCCTAAATCATCATTGCGGGGAAACCATCATCACTCTGGGATTTTCTCGATTTGCACCTACATGAAACGTGATTATTGAGTCCATATGAAAAGAAATCCATCTACCGAGATACATGGGTGCCCAGCCGTTGTACTTGCCAGTTCTATAGGACTCCTTTTCGGATACATGGTTCATCAATAAGTAACTACAAATTTCTGGGGTGTTGGGTACAACCGATATTGCACCCCTTACAATAACTCAGGTACAATACACTATTTGACTTCGTGATTGCACACTATTTGGATTGGCCTTTTTTCAAGAGCCTCCCAAATACTATTAATCACTTCACAATAAAGAGAACATCAACTTTATGAGGGATATCAATCCAACAATCTTCCTTTAAATGACCACTTTTGAAAGCAACAACCTTCACATTTACACAGTCAAAGTCTCTCACCTTCTCTTTAAACTTTATGCGCATTAAGCAAACAATGCTAGCTTCCACAACTAATAGATATAAGAGTGGACACTCATACATTTATTTACACACCAAGACCATATGCCTCACCCAGCACACAAACCAAAAGAAACGTACAGACTGTATTTGTTACCAAATTCTCCTTTGACTACATATACCTATGTCAAATTATTGAACCACAAATCATAGCTCTCACAACATATATTATGGCGTACAATTCCCATACAAACGACAGACAATAGCTAACACTAAGCCCATACAAAGAAAGATTTTGAGAGCTTTGTTACAATCTCCTCTCTTCACAAGCAGCTGCTACAATTCTTATATATCTTTGACTAGCAGCTTCTGCCATTTCACACATTAATAGCGACCCAACACTTTCAATTCTCTCTTACCACGCGTCTTCAAAAAATAGCGATCACTTGTTCACATAAACTTTCACAATTTTTGTGATCTTCTCTGCTGTTTTTTTTTACAACATTGTTCTGAGTGCTACGATATTTACACAGCTCATCCAGCGTTACGGTAGAAACACTCTGCAGAAAGAAATCAGAACTTCACATTACAGCCCAAGATTGAAGTGGGCTCTAATACCATGTAGAAAAAAAGAGACAAAGAACAGCGGACAAACTGAAAATTATATTCATAAGACTGAAATATTACACAACTCCTTACAGCTCTACAGAGCTGGACTCTGCTGGAAGAGTAATTAGCAAAGCTTGGTCTTTTAATATATACAGAAGACAAGATATGTTATCCATACTGTCTAGAAAGGGTGAGAACATTCTGGATTGAACTGTGGCAGGTTGGATGGTCCTAGAGTTTCTAATTTTACTGTGCTGATGGTGCCGACAATAATAGTTGGAGGATTATTAATTTATTTCCAACAATATAGACATCCTATACTATAAAAAAATAGAACTCCTCCACAAATATTCTCAAATTTAACGTACTAATAATGTAATATCCACAATTGACCTTACGTACTCACTATGGCTTTCCAATTAATGGCGGAATCCTTGAAAGATGATGGAAAATGTTAAATACGTTACAATTGACTGGACTTTTCTGTTGGGCGGCGTGTTTCTGAACTCGACCCTTTCACACGCAACAGAACATAAGAAACCAAATTTATTACATTGGCAGAGGGAGGTTCGATCAATCGCTAACAATTTGGCAATGGACAAAAAAAGGGCAAAATCCTGCTTATGCCTGCTTTTTGCCGTTACAGTGTTTATTCATCTGAAGAGTTCTGGTGCTGCAGTCCAGGCTGGAGATACTCTTTCCTTGGGCGCCCCGCTTGCTGGAAATCAGACCCTAATATCAAAGAATAGCACATTTGAATTGGGATTCTTCAGCCCAAATGGAACCAATAACTGGTATATTGGAATCTGGTATGCTAATATACCAGAGAAAATGATCGTTTGGGTGGCCAACAGAGAGACGATCGTTTCAGTGACATTCCAGAAATGAAAATCGAAGGTTTCACTCCCAAAGACAGTCGAGCTTGGGATTCACAAGAGTGATTTTGTGCACAAGGATCCAAACGGTTACTGGTTTATGATTACCTGCCCAACGACTCTCTAAATTCCCTGCTCTTCACAACTAATTTTAATAGTGAAAGGAAGGTACTCGACTGGAAGACCCGATTCCAGATCGCTTTAGGCACTGCACGAGGATTAGTTTACCTCCATGAGGAATGCAGAGATCGCATCATTCACGGGGATATAAAGCCTGAGAACATTCTGCTGGATGCTAATTGCTCACCCAAGTTGGCCGATTTCAGAATGGCAAAACTTGTGAGAAGAGATTTCAGCCACATACTGACCAAAACGAGAGGGACGAGAGGTTATTTGGCTCCAGAATGGATTTCGGGCGTTCCCATTACTACAAAGGTTGATAATGTTGAGCGTTCCCATCACTACAAAGGTTGATGTATACAGCTTTTGTATGACGCTCTTGGAAATCATTTCCGGGCGAAGAAATTTGGATATGAAAGTGCAAGACTCAAGTATGTATTACTTTCCTGCACGGGCTGCAACACAAATTAATGAGGGCAACAAGATTAATATTGTGAAAGAGGGTGCTGCGGAGGAGAAAGATATTGAAGAGGTGAGAAGAGCAACTGTTGTAAGCTTGCTATGTATTGAAAGGGAGGAGGAAATGAGGCCAAACATGGGGCAAGTGGTGCTAATGTTGGAAGGTAAGACGGAGCCACAAACTCTACGGATTCCAAGCTCCGTTCCCATGGACAAGCAAGCAAACGAAAGCGGCAGTGATAGCGATAACGATGGCAGTGTGGTTAATTTAGAATAATGTAAGTGGAGGATGATTTGGTTTTTTTTTTAAAGTAAGAGATTGTAGGAATTTTATTTATAAATCTTGTGATATCATAGTAGATGGAATAAGCTTTATTTATCAGTAATTCAAAATGTAGAAGTGTTTGTACATGTATGTTAATGGTGATTTTATTACATTTTGTGATCTTTCATGAAAAGGAAAGTTTGTTACATCTTATTTTATACAATAGTTGTTATATAATAGGAAGATAGAATGAGAAATGTGTAGGGGTTGAATATTTAGAAGGGAAAACAAAGATTATGAAGTAAGATGATGTGTCTACATTTTCTAATTTAATTCTTGACGCAAAAAGTTACACTTATATACATTGGTGACAGGGGGTGACATTCAAATAATGATTTCAATAACTTATGTAGATTGCTTTCCTTTTCAAATCCATTCATGGACTAATTAAAGGGGCATGTTCCCATTGTTGTGTTTATCAATTTAATATATTTGAAAGTTACCAAGTCATATTGAAGAGGATTTTTTAGCATAGATAATTTGTCAATTATTTCTCTTTTAATGATTTTCCGGGAATCGAATGCCTCCTATTCGAAGAGATGTGATAAAAATAGATCCATTTTATGCATAATCTAAAATTAAATTGCAAACAGTGAGTAGCTTCTTATATGCACTTGTATGGAGAAATAAGCTAAGAATATTTTTTTTTTCATTTTCTAAATTTAAACTATTTGTTAGGTATTTGATTGAAGTTGAAATTAGTTTGTATTTGAATAGGCTAAAAACTATTACTTGAAGTATTGAAAATATTTTGAAAGTTTATTGTATTGACAACTTACATCTTAAAGGTAGTGAAGACTTTTCGCTTATTGATGTGTCCATTCAATACCAAAGTTACTGAAAATAGAGATTACCTTATTATTATTATTATTATTATTATTATTATTATTATGCAATCAATGGCATAATCTGAAATTGTATTTGTTGGCTCTACCATTTCAATAATTTACTATTTACAAAAATATATTTTATTTTTTTATAAAAGTAATAAATGACATAAAGAGCTCAACATAATTAAGAATATTTAAGTAATCAAGCTATCAATTTAGAAGATATATTTTCCTTTGTTATTGTACTTTTTCAACATTAGAGGTTGGAAAAAAAAAATTATCAGTGAAGAATGCATACAATTTTAATGGATTCACTCAATCATTTTTATCAATTTTTCTTTTAATTTCAATGTCTAAAATAAATATCAAAACAACATAATTTCAAAATATTTTAAATAATAGGAATAATAAATTTGAACCTATTTGAATATAAACTAATTTCAAATTCAATCAAGTACCCAAAAAACAATTCAAATTTAGAAAAAAAAATAAACATACATATTTCAACTCTAAATTCAACATCATTACCAAATGTTTTAGCACCACTCCTATTTCTATGCCTCCTCTTTTTTCATTACTTCTCTACAAGCTAGGAATCAAGAATCTTACATGCTCAACATACATAACTTCACCATCTTTCATTCTTCATCTTTACTTTTTAATGGATAATTCCTCGCTAAGCCTCCTAAACATGTAGTATTTATGTATCAATTCTTTATCACACTAGTTTGATCTTCTCCTAAATGCAACTTTAGTAATATTCCTCTATGCACAATCATATTATATGTCTCACAGCCCAAGAAATAATAATTCTCTACTATCAATGTGAAAACTATAAAATCACGTGACTACATTGTTATTGCAAATGAAAAAAATATTAAAATAGAAAAAAATTATTCAAAAGTGATTATCTTCATTATATTGCATTGTGGCTAACAAAGCTTTTGATCCATGTACAAAATTTTCTAAAACTATTTATGGAAAAATTCTTACATGCAAACTAACAAATTGAACTAGCTTATATTGTATTTAACTGGGTCCAAAACCATCCAACTTATGTAATACTCCAATAGATGGCTAAGATTGTCTGATGAAGAAAATTTTAAGGCTTAAAAATGGAAGCATTCTTAAAAATCTCACCCCTTTAGATGATGATGTAATTATGTTATGAAGTCAATTTAAAATCCTTAAAAAATAGGCAAATATAACCATACATGAGTAGGAAGAAGCAAGGAAATGATACATTGAAGAAATATAAGAAAGACAATAAGAGTAGCTTAAGGTATGAAAGATCCAACTAATTATAGAAAAAGACTATCAGAAACAACAAAATCTTGAAAGAGAACTAAAGAGAGAAAACCCTTGGAAGAAGATAATATCCAACAAACAAGAAGTAAATAAAAAGAACTAAATATATGAACAAAAAAGAAATAGAAGAAGATGGTGAAGCACTTGAACTAAAAAAGACATGTAGGTAGATAAAGGTGTTTGAGTACTTTCCCAAAATCTTACTTGAATAATATTAAATTCTAAAAAATATAAATTACAGAGTAATCCCTATTTATGCTATGTTCAACAAATTTCAATTTAGTATCTACCCATATTCCCTTGTAAATTAACTAGACTTTTTGAAGGTCTTATATAAAGGGTAATTTTTTATTATTCATTGATGATATAATTGTACATTTATACAACAAGGAAACAAAAATCATATAAATTTTGTAATCACATGATATTTGGCATAGTGATAAATAATTTAATAACTTCTAACTATACTCACATTCTTTCCTTATTAAATTTTACTTTCAAAATTACCCTTGATACAAGACAAAATTTACCTTTCAAGGGGCTCTACCTATCTATAGTGTGGAGTTCTCTACAAAGTCAACAAATAAAATGATGGTATTAAGTGGGAACGTGTCCTTTCATAACTTAAATTTCAAATTGAACCATCATGCTCTATGAGTATGCCTTTCATACAGTTACACTATATATCATAGAACAAAATGCCCACAGACTAATACATTATAATTTTTCAATGACCAGTTCACATTATTTTGCTTCTTTTCCATCCTTTAGATTTTAGGCCACAATCTTATATTTGCAAATTCCACTAATTCATTCACAATTGCATGTGTACTCCTCATATGTTAAAAATTGGCAAATATTTCAAGCAACCCCAATTAATACACATGTCATCCAAGAATGAGAGCATATAAAATAGTTGAGCATCCACTCTTTCACATAAAATTCTAGATATCAAATCCATTGAAGATCTAGGTGGATCCTTTATGTTACACTCCTACAAAACTGTTGGTGTAATTAAATATTCCTAATTGTACTTTACTTAATCCTACTTAGGATAATTCACTACATAGTATTTTTCATTGTAGACACCTAGGATTTTGCATCTTATTTTAGCGTGTGTTATAGAAGAATAACACTTTAGGTGGTGATAGTTGTTATCTCATTCCACTTTATGTGTGAGATCCACCTTTAGTTCTCTTATCACATTATCATCCTCACATTGTTTTGCATACTTCATTACACAATTGAGGATGATCCACCTTTGGTGGACATGTGATTCCACCTAGTGTGGTTGATAGGCTATCACTTTCTCATCTCATAGTTATCATGCATTGCCTACATATTCGGGCACATCTATATTGTATTAAATAAATTATTGATGTATTATATATCATTGTTGAATCTAGTCAATTAATTGATCATATCATATTTGTCTCTCTTTTGTGCTATTCATTGTGATCCTATATCTTTGCACTTTCATTCACTGTCTCAGGAAAATTCTTACATGGTATCAGAGCCATTGGAGCATTTATTGATTAGACTTGAGAGATTTTTTTCTTTGATTGTTGGAAGGCTTGTATTTAGATCAGGGGAAAATAAATTTTTGGTAACATCTAGAGAAATATTTGATCTCACCATTACATCTGAGAGGTCATTCTGATGAATTTTGACTATAAATTTGTCTACTTTGGAAGAAAGTCAAATTTGAGGAAAAATATTTTTTGCAGACCGATCCATACAGTATGATCTTCCTGCAATGGAGACCAATTGTACACAGTCCATATAAATCTACCAAAATTCCCATCAAACAATCAGCAATTTTTAGTCGAAATCTCACCCCTTCGGGGATTCTCTACAGTAGTATTGTGTGATTTTCAATATAAACATTAGTAAAACTACAAACTTGGAAAATGTGGGACTAAAGCCCCTTGAGCACATAGCTCTTGACAAGATTTAGAAAAACCTATTCCCGCAGTGATAGCATCAAGTGATCAAATTCAATCGACAAACAATCGACTCATCCTCGCATTTACTATCCTCTGAGGAGTCTCTGCCTCACTCCAGCTCCTATTCATAGTCAAAATATGAAGTGGTACCCTTGATTTTTTGATCATTTAACATAAAATAAGGAATATTACCATGTCACATTCTTAAGGGCCCATTGGCACCAATATTTCATACAAGGAGGTGAGCATTGTATTATATAAACTTCACATAGCTTGAGGCATGATAAATGTGGAATTGAATCCTTAGATATGTGAATACAAACACATTGAAAATACAACACCCATTCATGTACGTATTAAAAGTCATCTCACACAATTCAATCAGTTATGACTTGATTATCTCACATTGTAGGTCAATTCTTTTGAAACATGTGAGTACAATTCCTCTACACATGCTTCACAATAAAACTTGTGCATTTCAGTATATAAAGAAAAAAAACTTTCATGGCATAGTGAATATGGGATAATGTTCTGGGTACCCCCATCACGGATTGCATTCACTGATTTGGAGGCGGACTTGAAACCCCCATAACTCAGTCATTTAGAGACCATTTTTGATGCCTTTTCTTTTATTTGAGGTAGAATTTTGCGCTCTTCACTGTTGTGTAGGTATTTTTTATTTTTATGAGCAGATTTTCAGAAATCCAAATTTTTTTATGATTGTACTTTCCAATCCTAATTTTTGTAGCTTCAGAGGCTTCGTTTAGGCTCATACAAACACTTTTTTATGTGCCATTTTTTTTAAAGTGCATGATTTTTCGTCTACTTTTCAAATTTTCTATGAAATTATAGCCATTGTTAGTGGATATTGAACTTTTAGTATTTGGTCATTTTTGGCCTATTGTGGCACTTGTAATTGGTTTGATCTTTGAGTGATCTTCTTTCTTATTTGTTTGAGTCTACTATAGCATTATTTGGTAGTTGTAATCATATAAATCAGAAGACCAGTGCCTTGTTTAGCAACTGGAAATTGTACATGCACAAGTATAAAGTGCCAAACTCATCATTTTGGGGGTGCTTCTTTGATTGAGTGAATTTGGGGGGTGTCTTGTGTGATTATGTCTCTTTTTCTCTTATGCTCTTTCATTTTTCATTATGGGTTCTCCTAAATTTCCACTTTTAACTCCACATAATTATACTACTTGGAAAATTGATGCATGGCTTAAGCTAATGGAAAACTTATTCACTCATTATATTGATGGAACTGTTATTACACCAACTAATCCTAATGATCAATCGGAATGGCTCAATAAAAATACTATGGCTCTTGGAACTTCGAGGTAGTATGTATCAAGGGGTATCATCTTTTATATTGATATTTTAACCTTATTCAAAGAGGCTTTGGACAAACTTGGCAAATTGTATGGTCAAGTTGATAAGGCTAGAGGTTACAAGCTTGATAAAGAACTCAACAATTTGGATCCCAATGACTTTGATATAATACAAGACTATGTAACCAAAGCTATAGAGCTTAGATCCAAACTCAAGGTTTGTGGCATGGGAAAAAAGGATGAACACATGATTCAAAATTTATTGGACAACCTTCCATTAGAGTATTCAATATTTTTTTCTAGCTTCAAAACTCATAAGTTGACTATGGATTCTTCATACAATATGCCTTCATTTTATGCCTTCAAAGAAATTTTGATGTTAGAGAAATCAATTTGATGAGCATGTGGATTCTCAAGTCTTCAAAGTCTATGGATTTGGTAGAAAATCAAGGGAATCAAGGAAATCAAGGAAAGGGTTCCTCTAATAAGTAGAAAAAGTGGAAGCCAAAAACACAACAAGAGAAAGATGGATCACAATCATCCTCTCCACAACAAGGATATTCTTCATCCTCTTGTAAGGAGTAATCATCCAAGAAGGATTTTCTAACTTTTTCATGTTTAAATAAGAATGGACATTATGATAATCATTGTTACAAGAAGGATAGTGCTGAACTGAAGCATCTTCTTAAGATAAATCAAATTATTCTACCTTCCAAAATGTCTACTTCAGCATCTTCTTCACAACAAGAATATTTTGATAAGGGAAAGAGTCACACTTTTGGGAAAAATAAGGGAAAAGGAAAAAAAAATTCTTGCTACTTCAAGTCATGATTTAGGGAGATAGCTTCTAGATTCAAGGGCTTCTCATCATATGACATCTTCACACTCCATATTTTCTTAATTTGTGCATTTCCACATGCCAACAATTTTCATGGGAAATAATATTTATATGAATGTGATTGGTAAACCAACCACTGATATTGGGGAGTGAACCTTCAATAATGTGTTGTGTGTACCTCACTTGACTTATAGTATCCTTTCCGTCTATCAAATCACTAATGGTGCAACAAGGAGGACTATGGAATTCACTCCTTATATTGTTATTGTCAGAGACTTGGAGAGTAGAGATATCCTTTCTACAGGGGTTGTTGATCATGCATCTCATATTTATTCCTTTGTGGACTTTGTTCCTACTGATGACAGTAATTCTTCATATATTCCTCACACTCTCTAGTGTTTCTTCAGATTTTGAGGAGAACTTTGGCTACTTGAACTTGGGTATTGTCTCATGTGATTAAGTTATTGATCCTTCCCTTCCATCTCCTCCTATTGAGATCACTTCTACTATTTCTCCTAATGAGGCTTTCATTCCTACAACCATGGATTCTTTTGGTTTAGTGTAGCAGGGTACACATTGTCTTCTAGACACAATTTCATGGGATTAATTCGTGACAGATGTTGCAGTCTTGTTTATGGAGTCCTTCATTGAAACTTTTGGGATACATCATTGATGACATTCACATTCACTTTGATGGAGATTATTTTTCTTCATTTACTTTGAGGGAACACTCTGAACCTCTTCTTCATTCTCCACTTGATCCTTCTTTCAATTTTGACATGATTGTGGATTCTTTGATACAACATTTGGAGGAGGTATCTTCATCTTCAGAGAAGACATTTGAGTCTTTGGAGATTTGCATTCATGATTCTCTTCCTTCACTTGATATTGCATATTACTTTCTTAAATTTTATTATGATTATGTTTTGGACACTCCTATTTAGTTTTCAAAGATATCATACATTTTTATGTTTCTTCCTACAGATTGGGAAGGCTTCATGCATACACCTTTGGCATTTTTTTTTCCTAAGGGGAGGAACATCATTCAATTTCATGGTGCAATTTCTACATTAATCCTAGAGAATCTACCATTTTTGTTCCTTCTAAACTAAGGGGAGGTCTACCTTGTTGAGATCTTACTGCTTCCTATTTAGAGGAGAAGTTATTGTCTTTGGAGCTTTCTCACAATCAGTTACCATTGGTTCCTTATTTTTACCTTCTTCTATTGGGTATTTTCTTGATTGGTTCATGGAATCTTCATCATTAAAGGCCATGGTGACACATGAGAACATTTTAGAGAAATCATCATACTCCTTTGGATTCCCCTTCCTAATTCTAATCCACAATGAGAATTATTCCTGCATTTATACTTGGTTTAACTTCTTCCTAAGGGGATAAATGTTACTTGTAGGCATTGGTCTATATTTTTTCTTCAAGCACTCACCATCCTTGCAAGATATTTTTCATTATGGGGGATGTTATAATTAAGGAAACACACACAACTGAGAGGGGGGGTGAATCAGTTATGTCACAAAACTCCAATTCCTTTAGCAAAAATATAAACTTAATCTCATATCTGAATGATAAACATGAATGAAAGATTATAACACAGTAATCAACACATAAGACCAAGATTTTTGATGTGGAAACCTTGTTAGGGGAAAAACCATGATGGGGATCAAACCCACAAGATGAATGCACTCTGTCAAAAACAATATACCATGTTAGGAGTATAAAAAAGAGGAATGCACATGCATTCAGGTACACTACCCAGAGATCAATGCACAAATACAATAAGGGCTTCAATCCAAAGAAAGGCTCGCTACCTTACAACAATATCTTATTACAATTCATAGCGGACAAACTATCCATAACTCACAAACTGACATAACATCATATTTGATATGACAAAATAGTTCAAATGAAGTACATCAAATCTCTACCTCAATTGTAAATTCCACTCATACCTCTTCTCTCATTCTCTTTGCACACCACACACTCATTCACAATCACAAATTATTACATCTTTATATACATTATATCAATTTATCTCAACTAGGTCGGCCAGGGACCTAATTAAAAAATATGGATTCATTATAGCTCAATATACAATGTGATCCATTGAATATTGGCTAAGACATAGAAATGATCCATAACATCATCCTTGAACATGCTCTAGATCTATAAATCATGCCATGATACTTTGCAACACACTACGCCACTATGTCGGCCACGAACAATTAAGAACATCAACATGTCACATGAAAATCTTTAATCTTGATCACATAATACAACACGATCCAGCAAGACTAATAGGACACAATCAAGAAACATCAGTGCTGGAAGAAACATGAAATGTCATGACATAAATAGACAAAACTATGTGTCACAAATCATACGCATCTCTACACTGTTCATCAGGAACACTAAACAACAACCATTGTCATAAAAGAAAAATAACTTTCCAGCATACAAATCATGAACCACTCAAGCTAAGTATAGACATCCATGTCCTAAACTCACCATCATATTAGCAACCAAGAATATTGCATAATCGATCCACACTGATCAATAACTGAAACATTATCTCTTCCTGAACAATCAAAATACCAGAGACATGTAAATCCTTCATAGCTGACTCAAATCATTATATGAAAATTTGTAAGTTGACATAGAACAACTATAGATATCAATGAAACCATATGTACCTTCACAACATTTTATATTCAATTTAATAGTTGTACCAAAGTGATCCTTTCACTGAACATCTTTGGAGCACACAGGAACACTCTCACCAACAGTAGGAATATGTTTACCTCTATGAAAAAACACCAATACATATATGCATAATACTCAACAATATATCAACAATCTCTCCCTTTGGCATTGATGGAAACATATGATGTGAAAAATCAAATCAATGCACAAAGAAACCATATCAGTAATACTAGAAATATCCACAATATCTTTCAATTCTCAAGAAATAAACAATCTCTCCCATGTTACTATCTCTTCCCTTAGCCTCATACTTGTTTTTCACATGATTCTCTCTCCCCCTTTGACATCAATGAAAAAGGCACATGTATGCACTAATTCATAGAAGCCAAAAATAAGAACAAACACATCTCTCAACATACCTCATAACTACTAAAGACTACTCTCCCCAAGGAATATCCACCAAAAAAATCAATCCAGAATAGTGATAATATATATAAGTACACTGGATTGATGCAATTTAATGCATCTCTAGCTCTCATCAGGAGGGGTAATCACCCTAAGCTTACCTCAGAGATACTCAGAATTATCCTTTGGCAAGGGCTTCATGAAAATATTTGCAATCTTCTCTTTTGTAGACACATACTCTAATATTACTTCTTTGTAACTAACCTTGTCTCTCAAGACATGGTATTTAATAGAAATATGTTTTATCTTTGAATGCAACACATGGTTCTTTGGAATATTGATAGCACTTGAGTTGTTACAATGGATAGTAATAGACTCATCAATAATCACTCTGATATCTTTCAATATTTGCGTCATCCATATCGCTTGTGTACAATTGATACCAGCAACAACATATTTAGATTCAACGGTAGATTTTGAAGTACGAATTTTTTTCTTACTTTCCCATGAAACTAATCTCTTACCCAAGAAGAATGCTCCACCACTTATTCTATTATTGTCATCCACATTACCTGACCAATCTGCATCAGTAAATGCATTCAATGTGAAATTATCATCCTTTCCATACAGGAAACAACTATCCCTTTCAAGTATCTGAATATCCTCTCAACATCAACAACATGTGATTCCTTCAGTTCTGCTTGAAATCTAACCACAATACAAACAACATTCATAATATCTAGTCTAGTTTGTGTCAAGTAAAATAAGCCACCGGTCATTTATATGTATCTTGTCTGACTTGCTTTAGGTGAATCATCAACTTTTGTCAATTTGCAACTAGTAATCATAGGAGTACCAACAAGTTTTGAATCATCCATACCAAATTTCTTCAATAATTCTTTCACATACTTGGACTGAGATATAAAAATACCTATATTAGTTTGTGTGATTTGCAGAACATGAAAAAATTTAATCTCACCTATCATGGACATCTCAAATTATTTATGCTTCTCACCAACAAATTGCTTACTCGTCTCGTCATTTCCACCACAAATAATATCATCCACAAAGACTTCAACAATTGAAGTGTTATTGTTGATGCCTAAAATCACCCCTGTGTACTTATATTAATTTAATTAATATTCCCTTAGCATTATATTTAATTTTAATTAATTAACTATATTTTTTATATTCATCTCTTAGTTTAATTATATTTATTTAATTAAATTAATTCATTATTCTGAAGTATTTAGATTTAATTTAAATATTCCTCCCTTTAATGTATTAAATTTTATTTAATACATTTTCCTTCAATAAATCCCCTTATAAATAAATATTAAATTTATTTATTCCCTCCATATTCTTGTCTTCCTCTAAACCTTTATTAATTTGAATTTAATCTTAAACCCACGTAAAATTCTAGTTTACACCCATCACCTCACTTGCTAAACTTACTCTTGTTACTAATACCCCCACTAATCATACTTAAAAGGTGACTCCTAACTTTTTAGCCACTAATGGGTTTCTCACACATGTGTGAGAAACTCATCCCAAGAAAGTCACCCAACTTCCTTAAATTTTCCTTACAACTTTGTCTCCCACTTCTTCTCCCAAGGTTACTCACACATGTGTGAGAAACCTTGAGCCTCCCAAACCTTAAATGCTCCAAGCCAACTTTTAGCATGGCATGTCATTTTTCCCTTGTGTCCCTTATGTGGGTCTTATGTGGATGCCACATAGGTGCCACCTCATCCAAGCCCTTTCCTTCCCTCCAAAAATATATAAATAGGAGACATCACTCCTTGCAAACCATCTTTCATTTTATGTATTGTTATCATGTTAGTATAGCTCTAGAATTTTTATAGTTATTTTTATGTTCTTCAATCTTAGTTCTTAGTTGAATCTAGAGATCAGATGCTATTTTAATTGTGAATAAATCTTAGATTAATCTTGCATCTCATCTTAGTTTTATAGTTCAAAATATTCATTTGCATCAATGAGGAAAGCTTGAGACAAGTTATTCATACTTGCTCTTGAGTTCTTCATCAATCCATTAGTTTTTTATTGTAGGTTCAATTACCGCAAGCAAGCAATCAATAGTGGGATTTATATTTTGTGTTGGGAGAGGACACCCACATTCCTCTCTCAGAGAAAATCAACAAGTCTTGGGTACACTGGTTAGGCTCATCGGACGTAATGTTGGAATTCATTGTGTAGTTGCAAGTTTTATGAACATGTTAGATTATATTTCTTTATTACTAACATTTGGATTTTTTAGCTTGTTCCACACAGGTAGGGTTTTCATCATATATAGTTATCATGATCAACTTTGAAGTACAAATTACTATCAGAAGTACCTTTACTAAAACCAAATGTCAATAAATACTTATCTAACCTTGCATACCAGACTCTAGGTGCTTGTTTCAATCCATATAATACTTTCTTCGATCGGATAACCATGTCATCTTCATCAGTCGAGGGAAAACCATCAAGCTTGTCATTGTAGACTTCCTCTTCCAACTCTCCATTCAAGAATTCTGACTTAACATCTATTTGATATAATTTAAAAATCTTTTCAAGTAGCATATGCAAGAAACATCCTAACAACTTTAATTCTAGCAACAGGAGAAAAGTTCTCCTCAAAATCAATACCTTCCATTTGTGAGTATCCCTTGCAAACAAGTCTATCTTTATTCCGAACCACTTCTCCATTTTCATTCATTTTGTTTCTAAATTCCCATTTATGACCTATTGGGTACTTTTCTTGCTAATTCATAACACTTGTAAAATAAGTATGCTCTACTATTTTCCCAGACATTGACCAAGCAAGAAAAATAACAATAGTAGCAAGGTATTTCTACCTCCTTCACTTTGAGTTTCATAGACTTAGGCGGGTTTTTTGGAAAGTGGCCTAATCAATATTTCTTATAGGTTGCCATTTATGGAAACAATACTCACTAGCATGGTCGCTTGGAGTACAACACAGTTTTGAAAAAATGACTAAGTCTAGGATGCAATTAATAGAGGATAGTCACACAGTTTTGATCACTGAGCACAATATGCATCAAAATATGGTATGAGAGCTTAGAGAAATGTACTATGGGATAGTATAGACCTTCAGTTAAGTTCTCTTGTATTTTGGAGTTTATTAGGCAAAGTTACAACATGTTGAAGATAGGTGAAGACAGTACAACAGTATGAATGGTTGTGATGATTAAGGGAGTAATATGAGGAATCCAAAAGTGATACTTTGGATTTAGATTGGGTCCTACCCTAATTTTTTTGAAGTATGATCACTGAAAATGGATTTTATATTTGGTTAAGTGTTGGACACATTTTGTGATGTTCTTGTAAGGCGACTGGAAGAACTTTTTAAGATTCAATATATAAGTAGAGTTATTTTATGATTCAAAGAGATATGTGGAATGTTTAGATGCATTGTGATGTCAGAATCAGAAAAAATTTGATGTGATCTATAACTGGGACTACTTAAGCATAGAAAATGATTGTATTTTTTATTTTGATAAAGCATTGTAATAGAACAATATTTCTTTGTAAGAGCAATGTGCTCATTGTATACCCCTAACAGGGTTTCTATCCTTTAATAGGGATATTTACTAAATGTAATATTCAACTCCTAACAAGGACACTATACTCTTAGTGAATTATTTATGGGTATCATCCCCACAGGGTTTTTCCCTTGGTCAGGGTTTCCTTGTGAACAAAGCATGGTGTTATGAGTTGTTTACGTTATGTGTGTGTTCTATTTATTTCAATAATTGCATGGTTAAGTTTGAATTGCTTAAATAAGTTTATAAAGTGTTGTAATATTGATTACCCCCCTCTTAGTATTACTTAATCCTAACAATTGGTATCAGAGCTTGTGGCCCTTAGAGAGAAATCCTAACAACTTAAGGGAGATTTGAATGGATTCTAGTTTGGAAGAGAACTTTGAAGCGGGACTTGAAGACCTTGATAAAGCTAAAGCTGAAAATGGTGATTTGAAATTCAAGTTGATAAGAGAAAAAGGTTTCATCAAGAAGCTTAAGGAACATATTGAACTTTCTAGGAACCAAAGGAAAGACCTTATGGAAAAGAGAAAAGATGAATCTTATAATGCTTCGTCTAATCAGATCAAGCAGCTTGAACAGAATAAAGAAGAATTGAAGCAGGAACATGAAACTACTTCTATTCAGATGGATAAATAAATTCAACAAGAGATGGAAAAACCAAAATTGAAGAGATCTTAAATAATGTAAATGGGAAAGATGGGAAAGATGCAGGTTGACCTTGATGACTACAGAATCAAGTATCATGAATTATAGAAATACAACCAAATCATTAAAGGAGAACTTGTTGAGGCTAAGAATCATATTGAAAAACTTCATGCAAGAAATGACAAGATTGATGAACAAAGGGAAAGTAAAAAATGTAAAGGTGACATGACAGGAGTTGGCTTTGATTAAGTTAAATGTTATAAATCTCAAGAAAGGTAATCCAAAAAAAAAGACAGATGGAGAAAGACCTACAGAAGAACCTAGAGATAAGATTAGACATTTCAAACATAGATGCGTTGGATGCAACAAAGTTTGTCACATGAAGAGGGATTGCAGAGGTAAAGCTCCTTATAAGCCCTTTTATAGTTATTGTTTCAATAACTATGAATATCGACACAAGAACATAGAATGTAGAGAACCTGATCAATCCCACACTAAATAAGACTACATTAGAGAGGAAATAGAAGATAAGCTTACATGTTACAAATGCAAAAAATTTGGATACATCATAAGGAACTGTATGTTACAGGTTCATTAGAATAGATCATCTCCTACATGTTATAAATGTAACAATAAGGACATAGAAACATTGCGTAGGTATAATGGATATGCACGTAATAGAAGACCACCACCTATTGTTGTAAATTTTAAATGTTGTTGATGTTGGAATAAGTATGGCAGAATACATGGAAGAGTTTGACACACAATTTGTGAAGGATAGTGGTAAAGTCTTGAAAGTGAAGGACTAGAGCTAGCCTAAGGTTCATGGATATTTAGTAGATGCTAATGAACCCTCGCCTGATGTTGCTATATCAACCTAAATGGTCAAGCATGGACTTAGGGGTAGCTTTGGAGAAATATAACAGAAATATATCCATCCCCTTTTTGTGTAGAATAAGCTTTTGCAAGATTATGGAGAGTATATATGATTGGTTTTGAATGCCTATCTAAGATTGCATAGTTATACACATTGTATTTTGTGATCACCAGATTGATGGTCGACTAGATCATCTATAGACTTATGATTTCATTAGGAAATGTATTAATTCTTACATGGCAAAGTATAATTATATTCACTTGAATATATCTGATCACTATTCGAGTAGAGTTGAATGAGACCAAAGGAACAAGCAGAGAAGCTAGGGCATTTTCATGATCACTGAGTGTGCATACCCTAATTCATAAAAAGGTATTTTGATCACTTGTGAGATTTTTATTACTATGGATAGTACATTGATTTTAGATTTTAGTGAGTGAACGAGGTATAAATTTAAGAAACATCCCTACAAGTTTAGTGAAGATGATCCCGAAGGCACATTTTTGCAAACACCCTACGGCATGCTTCATGTGGAAGACATTAGGGCGTATATTCATTATAAATTATAAATCACTGGGAGACTTTGAGATCTTCATATCTAGATGAAATACATTATCAAGGAGGATGGGAAATGGAAGCATGAGTTTTCTCATTTAGAAAACTTCAGCATTATGCGAATGGCAGAAATCTATGAGTTTGACGAAGAAGAGTGGATCAAGATTGTTTTGAGAAGAGTTCATGATCATTTTTTATGGATTGGTGAGAAGCTTGTTAAGTTCACCAATGAGGTGATACATGATATTATAGGATTGGAAAATTCTGGCATTATCCCTATTTTAGAGAAGAACATGAAGAAACAGGTGGAAACCCTATCACACTGTAGATGGGATAAGAGAGAGATGACTATAGCCGACATCTTTCAACAAGATGTGAGGTTTATATCTATAATTTTGGAGTACAATATTCATTATAGAAGCTGTCCTAATTTGGTGTATGTAGGATTCATTATGATGGCCTACAAGATGGCGAAGGAGAATGTCAATTATGATCTGTGTGAAGTTCTGAGAAAACAATTTATGGAGAATGTCAAGCAAATTAAGAAAGACAAATCAAAGCCATTCAGGTTTGGATAGTTGTTGATACATATTTAAATTCATATTATACATAAATTTCTTGGAATGCACCCTAGAGCATGGAAAGATAGTGAACATACTAGGATTCAGATCACAAATAGTTACAAGAGACAGAATAGCACTTGGCTAGATGGGGAGTTGTTTTCTATGTTTAAAATTCTACAAAGATAAATGAAAGAGAGAGTAAGAATACCTGAAGAAATTGTTGAAAAGTACAAGGATACAATCTATTTTATGATTGAACTAATTATGTATGCTTCGAGGTAGTAGAACCTAGGAAGAAGTGGAGTTACCCTATGTGTTATGAAGTCAGTCTAGAAGTACTAACTATGAAAGTTGAACATATCTTATCTTCTAAGACTGATCCTTCCAAAGAAAGATGGGGAGCTTATGAAGAGAAATCAACAAAGATCAAAGAAGAATAGACCAAAGAAGAAACAAGGAGAAAAGTTGAGAATATAGTTGACAATCTTGTAGCTAACGTGGGAATTACCAAGGATGAAATGAAAGAAGTGAGGAAAAAGATGGTAGAAGGTGTTTTGGATTGGCGACCACTGCTCATATATCCCTTCCACCTCTAGAAACTGAAAAGGTTATTATTCCACCTTCTACTATGATAAATTTACCTGATGTAACAAAGAGAATAAAGTTCACCAAAATGTAAGATATAAAATGGAGATGATGACCTAATGTTACATTTAAAATTGGAATATTTATTGAAATGTGAGGGACAAATTTAATGTGTGTTATAAGAATGGTGAAGAAGGTAAGATTGTCCTCTTAATCCCAAATTTCATAAAGGGAAGATCCAAATTGATTAACCCTAAAGAAAGGATCAATGCATAAATGAATCAACCTATTAAGGATAGGGATAAAGAGAAAAACCCTAATTTCTATTTTATAGAAGAGAATGTATGATAGATTTAGAAAGATTAAAAACTTTAATTGAAATGGATAGGAGAAAAGTACTCACCTTGAAATGTTGCAGATCTGAAGAATGTTGTTTTCAGGGGTCTGCACTCAATTTTTGGAAAATTTGAGACCAGATCTAGAATAGAAATGCAGAGACGAACAAAACCCATAAATATTTTTATGTTCTGACATAGTTCTAATTTTTACCCTGAAGTCAATGTCACCATTGACTCAGAATTTCTGATTTCGACCTAGGGAAGAATCGACCTAAAAAGTCTCAAACTGAAAATATGTTTTTTGAACCCCAAAATTTTTCTAAAAAGGGTATATAAATTTGTACTCCAATCTATTTTTCCAAACTTGTACCTGCGAGAAAAATGTATTTGTTTTTTGGAGGGAGGGGTTTTCCTTAGTCAAACCTTGATTTAGGAATTAACCTTCAAATCAATAATTGAAATAAAGAATGGTAGCAAGTAGTAGAAGTAAATCTAATAATGAAGCTATGATATTCAAATAGATATGCAATTGTATTTTGAACATAAACAAGTACGAAAATATGAAAGCTTGGGCTCAATTACAAACCATAAACCTCCATGATTATATGCTTGGAATCCACCTTAAGAATAGAATGAATGATTCTTGAGGATGAACAAAGGATCTTGAAGGAAGATCACACCATCATGATGGATAGATCTAGGGCTTGAATGATGAATCCTGAATGCTTGAACCAAATCCCTTCCAAGCCTTGAAAGCTTGAATCCTTGATCTTCAATGAAGAACTTGAATACTTGAGAGGAAGGCTTGGACACTTTGAAAAATTGAAAACATGTATAACAATCGATGCTTGCGTTGCCCAAATTTTCCCATTCTGTGCAATTGACCTGGTTTTCCCTGTCTTGCGTCTTCTGTCTTGTTTTCCAGGCTTCATGTCTTCTCTTGGCCCTTATACCCCTAAAACCCTAAGTCTTCCATGTTTGAACGAGGTAAAAACCCTAAGTATTGGCTCTTATGTTTCGCAGTTACTTTTTCCCATCACTAAGAGCATGTGCTTAATTTCCAAGTCGCGTGATCGCTTCAGCCTGGGCGAATATTCCTGTTCTTCTCCCGACTCTGCGCTTTCCTTGTGTCGCGTAGTCTCTTAACACATTAGAATATTTCTTCTGCATCTTCTGACGTAGCTTTTCTCTTCATTCGCAAGGTCAGCAGATCCATGTCATAAGCCTTTGTGAAGAGTGGGACCCTCTCAGTCAGTCGGGTAATCGCAAGAGCCTCAGCGAATATTCCCTTTTATCTCCTGACTTCGCTTTTCACTTTATCGCGTAGTCTCATGACCTTATCGAATATTCCCTTTGTGTTCCCAGACTTAGCGATGAGCCTTTAGTCAGGATGTCGTGAGACGCCATATTATAAGTTAAATGAAAGGGGGCCCACCACTCAGTCGCTGGGTCGCGAGAAGAATTCAACAGTCAATGAAGTGTCTCCCGACTTCGCGATTTACCTTGGGTCGCCTTGTCGCGGGAATGAAGTGATGACTCAGCACTCCCCAGTGTGCAACAGATGAACCAATGGCTATATGACAGGTGGCATATGGTGTGTGGATGCGGGCCCTCAGTCAGGTAATCACCAAACGGAGGAGATGAATCACGCGACTTGGAGACTAAGTATTTCTTTGCCTTCAGTTGCAGGATTGCAGGAGGAGTTAAGGGGATGCTCATTTGTTAAGCGACTTAAGGACAACCATCCGATGCAAAGCACAGATGATCCAACGGTGGTCGCGTAGTCTAGAGATCAAAGTGCCCTACAAGAAAAGTACTCCCAACTCAGCGCCAAGGGTTAGTCGGGATGTCGCTAGAAAGGTTAAAGGGCACGTGTTGACTGTTAAGATAAGTCAAAGGGCTCGGTACTTGGTTCTCCCGACTTGGCGACTGGTGTTGTCGCGTAGTCTCGAGATGAAGAGATAGCATCTGGTGAGTGAGCGACAAACCGTGATGGTCTGAGAGGTAGTTAGGTGCAAGGTTGCGGGACGGATGGTGAGTTAAAGTTATCTCCTCACGACTTTGATTTCACACAGTCGGGATGTCGCTGGATCTGAGCTCGGGTCTAGCAAGAGTTAAGGGTGCTTTGTCACTAGGTCATGAGATGATACCATGGTTAAGGACCGATGCTCACAACAAGGAGACTAATGGTTAGTCGCGAGGTCACAGGAATTTGAATTTAAAAAAAATTGGCGGCAAGTTTGACACTGTGAAACGCTCGGCAGCCATGGTTCCTGTTTGCTTGTATTCTAGAATTGATCAGAGGGTTTCTAGTCACAGGAAATCATACACAGAGCAGTCTACCAATATTTGAATAGATTTGTTTCAATGTCGGTGAAGGGAGGAGGTTCAGTATGTTTCAGAACAGAGCAGAATTATGACTGAGTTTCCAGAGGTGCCAAGAAGTAGGAGAGGAAGTCTTGGGCGATGACAAAGAGGACACTTGGTTATACACTATTCACAGACAAGAGGGGCAGTTATTGCAGAGAAATATAGGTGAACAGGTGTGCACAGCTTTCAGAGTGAACATAAATGCTACTATCCACCATCTACCAAATCTGATTTTCAATTGCCAGATCGAGAAGATCAGGAAAATATCTGTGAATATCTATTTGACTCGGTCATTCTCCACCGCCTCTTCTCTCTCTTTTCCTCTCTCCTGTGATTTTAGGGTTAGGGTTTTTCCATGATCATCCGAAGCTTGTTGCATCCTAATGGATTCCAAGATGGTCATAGCCCTATATATAGCAGAAAAGTTGTAGTGGCAAGGGTCGTTTCTTCTCCCTTTTGTTCTTGCTGTCCTTGTAACTTTTTTGAGTTCCTGACAGAGACAAAGAGATTTTGTAACCCAGGAGTTCATTTTTATGTAGAGGCATACTCTGTGACATTTCTTTTTCCTTGGTGTATTTTTTGTATGAGTCTGTAACTCACTGTGAGAAGTAATATGCAGAGTTTTCAATTCTTGGATCAATTTGTTGGATTGTGTCAACCTTGTCTCTTTTCTGCTTGTCTGTATGTGTCT